>APFE031213138.1:174150-231184 GCA_000404065.3 Pinus taeda | reverse complement strand
CTAACTGTGGTCCCTTCATTAATTGCGGGTTAACCACTTACAAATATTAATATGGGATTTATTGACTCTTGACTATGACGTGATCCCATGACATGAATAAGGGGGTTAGGGTGGGACCCTAATAGGATTAGAAGCACCAAATTTTTTATTTATGACAAAGATACAAGACTGAAATTATTAGTTGCAGAAGCGGGCCAAATTTATGCACTAGTAGATCAGAACAATTAGATTTTATTGGGTAGACTTATGACTTACCGAGGAGGAAGTTGTACCAGGTTTGACTAAGTCTACTTTTATTTCTGGTTTTACCATATGATTGACTACATGATCTAGGTTTGTCTTTTATGAACTAAGGAAATTTTCTAAGGAAAAATTTGCTAGGATATCCCCCATGTGTGTTTTCCCAGGGTTGTGTTTCTTGTTTGGTTGTGTCTTTATAATCCTATTGTTTCTTGTTGAATACCTTCTTTGTAATTACTTCATGGGAAATGTGAACATGAAAGAATTTAAAGTGAATATCATTAGGAGTAATTAGCAATATAAGACTTATGAAAAATCAATAGGGAATAACACCAACCCAATACTAATTGAACGAATTCTTAGAGTTACTGATATCTTGCCTTGAAAAATTCATTTACCAATGATGGTTGAAAGGGCCTCTACACAATTGTGTCCATGGAAAAAATATGTATTCCATCTCTAGGTGGGATTTGGGGAGGAATACTCAAGGGGTGAGATCTGAGACTAGAGAATAAATTTTTACTATCGATCCACGAACAACTTTGTTAAAACATATACATAGGTATTCACAATCCTTGAATTCAACCTAGCATTTATTTCCTTTTGTTCCCATTCACTTGAATCGATTTTAGAATTTTTTCCGTATGCGTGGGTCATGGTAGTGGGGAGTTTAATAAAGATATGTTATTAAACTCTAAGGACCCTTGCTACCATCACCTCCCTGTTTTAGTCAATGCATCCACTATAGGGTACAAGTTCTTTAGGACATGGAAGAATTCGATTTTTTTGAATTGATAAAGATGAATAAAAATCCTTTGCAATATAGGAGAGAGATTATTGACGTGTATACCTTCCATTTCCCATACTTTTCATATTACAATTAATGAATCTCCCAATATCATGAATTTCAAGATTTTCTTTTTAATTTCCATATCTAAGCCTTTCGAGGGAAATATAAATTCAACTTGGTTATTGATAGCAATGCATATGCCCCAAGCGTGTTGAACCTCGATTTTTTCATTGAGGCAAAGTAACATCCCTACTGCTCCTACCCTACCACCCCTAGTTTGGCATGGACATATGTGAAATATGTGTAACTCATTGTGAAATAAGATGTAATTAACCATATATATATATATATATATTATATTTTATATATTATATATATATATTAATATAGAAGAGAAGAGAGAGAGAGAGAGAGAGAGAGAGATACCTTAAATTAGTTCAAATTTAATTTAAAGGCTTCTTTAAAATACTTAAAAATATGGAAAATCATAAAAAAATTAACTAAAAAAATCTATGCTAATAAAGTAACACATTAAAATTTTGTTAATCTATAGTTTTGAAACTAAATATATAAATAGGTTAATTCAAATTAAGATATTATTAAATTTACAGTTGGATATTTATAATGATAAATCTAATATATTTAAATTTAAAATCATTTTGATATAAAAATCTATCCTAAGTACGGATCTAACATGAGCCAAGGTAGACATCATTTATTTCTGTACAAACTTCTTTTATAGTGCAAATTCAATGGGTAATTTTCCATATTTAGATTGTATTTTTGAACGCTATATAGAATATTAACTTAACCTCGATTTTATAAAAAAAAAATATACCTAAACACCAAAACTGCAAAGTATGAGACCATCAAAGCATAAAAACTTATTTTCAAGTAATATATATATTATTATATATATATATATATATAGATATATATATATAATATAATAGAGATTATATATATAAAACAATATATAATATATTATAATTGACATTAAAATTTTACATACAGTGGATTAAATATTTATCAACACACCATTAAATAATTTTTCTTGTTATAATATATTCCAGTATGCCCAATATTAATTTGTGTTAAAGTATTTTATTTTAACATTTATATAGATAACTATGAAGTTAATATCAACATAAACTAATTGATTGGATTTTTAAATAGTTTATTTAAATTGGTGTTGAAATATTTTTGAAAAGTATAATGTTTTAATATTTTACTCATATTTTTTGCACTTCTAATTACTTTACATGAAATTATATTAAGTCATATGGACAACTAATTAAATATACCTAGCATATTCATTTTTGTTTTTTATTATAGCCCATATCACTTCTATTTAGAGAATATTTTATTTTTATTTTAAGTAAGACATATGTCAACTCTAAGTTAAGCCAAGAAAAATAAAATTATAGATCACCCTCAAAGTGAATTATAAACCTCTCCGCTCAATAATAATAATTGACATTTTATTATCATTTATCTTTATTATTTAATAAATTAATTAAAACTACTATATATATTTTACATTGAAATCATTAAGGATTATTTCTTTTTAACTAACTTCAAATCATATACATATATTCTTTTTTCCAATAAAGCAAACAGTATTAGTTTTATATTATATATATTTAATACATCTCATATATAATATATTTCTTTTCCTTATAATACTCTTTATTTTAATTTATATATATATTATATATATAAATATAATATATATAATATAATCGAATTGGTTCAAAGTCGTAGTCCTCGAAACATCTTGTCATCCAAGGGATTAAAGTGTCTAATGCGTTAACTTTTCTACATTACAAATAGACAATTTATAATCACGGTATATTCTCCTAATTGAAATCTATTTTATTATCATAAGTCTGAAGTTTAATTATTTAAAATAAAGTTTAATATTAAAATACTACTCGATATGGAAAAATCTTCATATTTTTCGATTTATACTAATTTAATAAAAATTTACCAATAGCATTGTATATTAATATTTGTATTTTGTTTTAAGATTTGAAAAGATCAATATTTTTTTTTAACATTATTAAAACTAATAATTCAAGGTAACTTTCCATTAAAATTGTAGTTAGAAAATCTCATGGAAGTTTGGCCTCTCACTACCACAAATATCATTTTTTTCATTCTTTTATAGATAATATTGTCCTTACGAAAATGAATCCTTCTTACTTTATGAAGAATTTTTTAAGTACTTCCACTTTAGTGCTGGTGTTATTATGAATTCATGAAAAATAATGGTGAGAATAATGAAATATTATAAAAAAAATTATGAAAATTTTATATAAAAAAATTATGGAAATTTTATATATAACCATAATAATTTGGAAGAAGTTCTTTCATATAAATATTTTAGAATCAATATTCATTATAAATATAATTTGAATTATGATATTGAAAAGTGTATAAATGAAAGGCGGAATTTTTTTTATGGGATTGAACACGAGTGTAAATTAATACTTTGAGTTGATGCATAAGAAAAAATTCATAGTTGACACTCTCATTACTCTTGTTATCTTATACACATATGAAGTATAAGCATGCACTATTGCAAGAGAATCTTAGAGAAGGATAGAGAAAATCCGAATTTATTTTATAGCTTATAGTATTGATATCACGCTCAATACACCCTATCTATCTTCCTCACAAAAGTGATCATGCCACCTATTAAATGTGTGTTATGTACCTAAAGTACACGAACAATATGATCAACATGGATCACATGTAGGCCCCCAAAATTACTTCCAACCCTAACCATAAACAGAAGTGCCTCAGGAAATGATTGCATTAAGATGAAAGTCTTTCCTAAATCATTAGGAAATATTAGAAGATGTCATCATGTAGGACACTAACAATATGATAATATTGTTTTTAAATTTAAGGAGAAATTGTCATGTAGTAAAGAATTGGAAGATAAAAAGGATCTAAGATACCACAAGGAGATAGTTATACTTAATGTATAATATCACAAGTACTTACTAGCTATGACTAGCATAATGAATAAAATAAGCACTGTTAAAATATGAAGCATCTCACATAAGCAATAAAATAAGCACTACTAAAATATGTATCAACTCACATAAGATACATAACTAAACTAGAAATTAATCAGTTTCCAAAACATTGTAGGATGCAATACTTCATCATCTTTATGACAGTAAGACAATTTAAGATGAAATAAACTTTCTCCTAGACTAAGTGTCTTGTGTACACCCAAATTAAAACTCAAAGGTATATGTTACAATGCTAATTTTCTTAACCTCATAATTAATAAAAACTATGACAATCTTGGAATGCTTCTCTTAATAATTTGAGAGAACATAAATATAATTATTAATGAATCTAAGCATGAGATGTACAATAATCATCTATAGTGTGTTCTGTTAAGGCACTCCTTATGTGACATTTATTAGTATGAAGCCTATCAGTATAAAATATCCATCTGTGTTAAGTGTTGGCATGACCAATACTAGATGAAATTCATGAGATACTTTGATGCCTTAGATGCCCATGGGTTATGGTTTCCTAGAAAAAGATGAGTCCTATAAATAATAAACAAACTAGCAAGGAAAAAGATCTAAAAAGGAATCTAACAAAAATGAATCTAAGTAATCAAAGTAATCTCAATGGATGTTAACCATAATCATTGTCTTGATTATATGAAATTATGATTCATATATATTCTCCTCATAAAAGGACATGTTCAAACCAAAGTGGGTATAGTAGCTATTGCACCTAATTTTGCAAAGGAAACATCGTAAGGTGGTAGCATAGGTAAGACTAGGAGGGAGGAATAGAAAGTTATCAAACATTGAATTTAACTTATTCATCAAACATATATACATAATGAAGCATTTGTAAGTTAATTTTGACCATGAAGGGAATTCTTTGTCGCGAAAATAATGAACTCCATCTTGTATATAAAATAAAGAGAATCCCAATATGTTGCTTGAAATGTTAGATTAAGATATTTGAAGTTTGTACCTAATCCTCACTCATAAAATTTGCAACCAAAGATCCAAAACACAATTAAAACCCTACTAAATTTGTTCATTTTTTGGCTACACACAAGATTAACATGTTCATTCAAAAATTTAAATTCAAGACATATTAAATTCTGAAATCAAAATTTTTGTTAAAGTAATTGTAGGGGAGCACAACACTTGCATCCAAAGCCAGAGTTGACCACTCGATATCATGTATCTGATCTTTCTCTGAATCTTTTCCACTTTCCCATGCATGATTCATGTCTCTACCAAAAATCTAAAATAAAAATAAAAGTGACACAACACCTCATATGGAGTCATGTGATTTTAAAACTATAAAAAAAATAGTTCTAAGATTACTTGATTCCAAACAACATAATGGAAACTACAATGTAAAGGAATGTCATTGATTGAATCTTCATTTCTTGTTAATAAACTATAAAATGACTATAGTGCTTTATAGAGATAACTATATAGTCATGCAAATTTATGGACTTAAACAGATCCAATTGGTAGCAATATTCCATCAAGGTTGAAATATGACAACAAATTATCTAATTATGAGTAAAATCTTTATTAGTTACTTATGGTTAGCTTTGTACCGAATAACAATTATATAACGGAGAAAAGGCTCTTACAAAACCGGTGAATGACCAAGATAATGTAATTACTGATAACCATTAACTATTAATAAAGATCAAATCCCTTGCCCTGTGCATGTTTCCTTTATACCCTCTCAACATTGGTGTAAACTTGTGAATTTCATTCAGTTCCATTTCAGTTTCATTTAGTTTTTCCTGCCCGTATTTTTCCTTTGGTGTTTAATCCCGTTTTATAAATTTCAGTTCAAGAAGTGGTATCAAAGCTAGTAGAGTCCGGCTTACATTCAGAAAGTCGCGAGAGAGAAAAGAAAACAAAACCTACCGCAGTTGAAAGATAAGAGTCAGACTCAACAGTCATTTGAAAGACGCATCCATCATTTGAACAAAAGTTGCCAACGCAGCTATCATTTGAATGAGACACAACAGTAACTTTGAAAGACGCAGCCTTGATTTGTACGAAAGCTACTACTTTTTTCAGTGACGCGGAGATTGGGGAAAAGGATTGTCGTTCTTGAGAAAGAAGGTTGTCGCTGCAGAAGAGAAGGAGCCGGATAGTTGCTGAAGTCTGCACTGGAGGAAAGCACCCATCGTGAAGGAAAGTGTTCCTGCTGGAAAAGAGAAAGTCACTACAACCACAACATTACTACTGGAAAGGAGCCGAGGACCATTAATTGTTGGAGAGGGGGCTCCCAGCAGCAATGTTCTGCAGAGGAACAAGGGAGTGCTGTAGAGAAGTAAGGTCGTGCGTGATGACAAAGAACTTCCGACATAGGGATATTTATGTTCAAGAATGCAAAACTTTAAAATCTGGGTATTTGTGAGATTGTTTTTTAGAAACAAATATTTTCCATAATTCTTTTGTTTCCGGTTTAGAAAACCAGTGAAATTTTTAGAGAAAGTTGAAGGGGGGTTTTATTAAAGGGTTTAATTAAATTGAAGAACATGTATTTTTTCAGTAAGCTGAGATTAAACGAAAGGGAATTTTTAGAAAATTGTTGTAGGTTTTTCAGTAGACGCAAAAAAACAATTTTTCTGGAAAGGAACAATATTCTAGAATTTTTTTGGTAACAAAAATTGACCAACAAATATTCAAAACCGTAGTGAGAAGAAGGGAAATCAAAATATCTTGTATTGAAAACCCTAGTTGGAAGAAGGGAAATCAAAATATTTTGTATTGAAAACCATAGTTGGAGGAAGGGAAATCAAAATATTTTTAAAGAAACTCTAGTCAAAATACTGAAACCCTAGGAGGAAAGAAATGTCCAAAATGAGAAATGCAAAGTTAGAAGGGAAGAATTCACAGACAAGAATAATTTTTCTCCAAGGAAACTAAAAGTTACTGATTTTTTCATGCAACAAGGGTTGCACAATTGCACAAAGCATTGGACTAGGTGAAGAGGAAACCTGCTAGAGAAATTCACACTTGGAAGACTTGGATGCTTGAGCTCTCAAGTTATCGCTAGCGGATGAAGTACTCTTCAATATAGTTCAAAAAACTTCAGCACCAAGTTTGTGGGGAAAATCGGACACATTATATATGACCGAATTGTTAAAAACATAAGTTATCTAAAAACAATTGTAGAGTCTTTGGATGGATGAAGGAGGGTACAAAAATTTTAGAAGATCTAAATTTTTTTAATACATTTATTGTCCAATTGTCGGGTATGGAAGGTAAATTTGAAGAAAAAGACAAAGCTATCACCAATATTACTTTGAATTAAAATATTTTATTTACAACTCATATTTAATATTTTATTTATATAATATTAAAATATTTTCTTATAACATTATATATATAACTATGAAGCTAATATCAACATAAACTAATTGAATGATCTTTAAATATTTTATTTAATTCCGGTGTTGAAATATTTTTGAAAAGTATAATGTTTTAATATTTTTCTAACATTTTTTATATTTCCAATTACTTTAGATGAAATTACTATAAATCATATGAACAACTAACTAAACATGCATATCATATTCAATTTTATTTGTTATTATAGCCCATATAGCTTTTCTATTTAGAAAATGTTTTATTTTTATTTTAAGTGGGACATATGTCAACTCTAAGTTAAGCCATCAAAAATAAAATTATACATCACCCTCAAACTAAATTATAAGCCTCTCCCTTTAACAATATAATATACATATAATATATATATATAAATATAAATTTAATTACATTATTAATTAATTAGAAATACAATATATATTTTTATTATAAAGAATTAGTGACAAAAATGTTACATTAAAAAAACTTAATGTACAACATTGAAATCATATGATTAATTTCTTTTACTAACTTTCAAATCATATACATATATTTTTTCCATTAAAGAAAACAAATTAGTTTTATTTATATATATTTATTACTACTTTTATTTATTTATATAATATATATATATATATATATATATATATATATATATATATTCTTCATATTATATAGTAATTATATTAAAAAATAAATAATTTGTTCAAGTGCATAGTCCGCTAAACATCTCATCATGAAAGAGATGAAATGTGTAACGCCTTCGTTTTCTATATTACAAATAGACAATTTATAACCACCGTATATTCTCGTAATTGAAATTTATTTTTATTATCATAAGTCTTGTGTTTAATTATTTAAAATAGAGTTTAATTTTTAAACACTATTCTATCTTAAATTTTTTTCATATATTTCGATTTATATTAATCTAATATAATTTTACATATAGCACTGTATATTAATATTTGTATTTTGCTTTAATATTTGAAAAGATCAATATATTATTTGACATTATTAAAAGTAATAATTCAAGGTAATTTTCCATTAAAATTTAAGCTAGAAAATCTCATGGAAGTTTGGACTCTCACTAGTACAAATATCTTTTTTTTTTTTGATAATATTGTCCTTACAAAAATGAATCCTTATTACTTTATCAATCCTTGTTACTTTATCAAGAAATTTTAAAGACTTTCTCTAGAGTGTTGGTATTTTTATAAATTCATGATGAGAATAATGAAATATTATAAAAAAATTATGGAATTTTAATTTGAAAATTTTATATATGACAATAATAGTTCGGAAGAAGTTTTTTTATACAAGTATTTTAGAATTAACATTTATTATAAATACAATTTGAAGTATGACATTGAAAAATGTATAAATGAAAGGTGGAAACTTTTTTATGGGATTGAACATGAGTCTAAATTAATATACTTTGAGTTGACGCATAGCAAAAAAATCATATTTGATACTTTCATCACTCTTGTTATCTTATACATATACAAAGTATAAGCATGCACAATTTCAAGGGAATTTTAGAGAAACATAGATAAAATTGAAATGTATTTTATAGTTTATAGTATTGATATCAATGTCAATACACCTTACTTATCCTCCTCATAAAAATAGTCATCCCACCTGTTAAGTGTGTGTTATGTGTCTAATGTACACGAATAATATGATCAATATGGATCACATGTAGTGCCCAAAAATTTCTTCCAACCCAAACCATAATCATAAATGCCTCAGGAAATGATTGCATTAAGATGAACTTCTCTCCTAAATCATTAGGAAATATTAGAAGATGTCATCTTGTAGGACACTAAAAATATGAGAATATTGTTGTGTTTATATTTAAGGAGAAATTGTCTTTTACTAAAGAATTGGAACATAAAAGGGATCTAAGATACCACAAGGAGATAGTTAAACTTAATGTATAAGATCACAAGTACCTTCTAGTTATGACTAGCATAAGGAATAAAATAAGCGATGTTAAAATATGAAGCAACTCAAATAGGCTATAAAATAAGCACTACTAAAATATGAATCAAATCACATAAGATACATAACTAAACTAGAAATTAATCACTTTCCAAAACATTGTAGGATGGAATAATTCATCATCTTTATGATAGTAAGACAATTTGATATGAAGTAAACTTTCTGCTAGAGTAAGTGTCTTGTGTACACTGAAATTAAAACTCAAAGATGTATGTTACAATGCCAATTTTCTTAACCTCCTAATTAATCAAAACTATGACAATCTTAGAATGCTTCTCTTAATAATCTGAGAGAACATAAATATAGTTATAAATGAATCTAAGTATCATATGTACAATAATCATCTATAGGGTGTTCTCTTAAGGGACTCCTTATGTGACATTTATTAGTATGAAGCCTCATAAGTATAAAATATCCATCTGTGTTAAGTGTTGGCATGGCCAATACTAGGCGAAATTCATGAGATAATTTGATGCCTTAGATGCCCATGGGTTATGGTATCTTAGACAAAGGCGAGCCCTATAAATCATAGAACAACTAGCAAACAAAAAGATCTAAAAAGGAATCTAGGTAACCTAAGTAATCTCAATGGATGTTAACCATAATAATTGTCTTGATTATATTAAATTATGGATCATATATATGTTCCTCATAAAAGGATATTTTCAAAGCAAAGGGGGTATACTAGCTATTGCACCTGATGTTGCAAAGGAATCATTGTAAGGTGGTAGCATAGGTGAGAGTAGCATGGAGGAATGGAAAGTTATCAAACATTGAATTCAACTTATTCATCAAACATATATACAGAGTGAAGTATATGTAAGTTAATTTTTACCATGAAGGGAATTCTTTGTCACCAAAATAATGAACTCCACATTGTATATAAAATGAAAAGAATCCCAATATGTTGCTTGAAATATTATATTAAGCTAGTCGAAGTTTGAACCTAATCCTCACTCATAAAATTTGCAACCAATGATGAAAACCTCAATAAAAATCCTACTGACTTTGTTCATTTTTTAGCTACACAGAAGATTAACACGTTCATTCATAATTTTCAATTTAAGACACTGAATTCTGAAATCAAATTTTTTGTTCAACTAACTAGAGTGGAACACAACACATGCATCCAAAGCAAGAGTTTAGGCCTAAATATCATTTATGTGACCTTTCTCTAAATATTTTCCACTTTCCCTGCATGATTCATGCCTCAAGCAAATCCTTAATCTCAAATAAAAATAAAAGTGACACAACACCTCATATGTAGCTGTGTGATTTTAAAATTGCAAAAAAAAAATAGTTCTAAGATTACTTGATTCCAAACAACATAATGGAAACTACAGCCTAAAGGAATGTCAATGATTGAATCTTAATTTCTTATTAATAAATTATAAAATGACTATAGTGATTTTTAGATATAACTATGTAGTCATGCAAATTTATGGAACATAAATAGATCCAATTGGTAGCAATATTCCATGACCATTTAAATATGACAACTAATTATGTATTTATGAGTAAAATATTTATTAGTTACTACTAGTTAGATTTATACCAAATAGCAGCTATCTAGCGGAGAAGAGGCTCTTATAGAACTGGTGAATGCCCGAGAGAATGTAATTATGGATAATAATTCTTGATTAATAAAGATCTAATATCTTTCCCCATGGATGTTTCCTTTATACCCTGTCAAGGTTCATGTAAATGTATGAATTTCATTAAGTTTCATTTAGTTTTTCCTCCACACATTTTTCCTTTGGTCTTTAATCCTATTTTATAAATGTAAGTTCAAGAAGTGGTATCAGATCTAGTAGAGTCGAGCTTACACTGAGAAAGTTTCGAGAGAAAAGGAAACAAAACCTGTCATAGTCGAATGATAAGAGCTGGACTTAACAGTCATTTGAAAGATGCGTCCATCATTTGAATGAAAGTTTCCAACACCACTGTCATTTGAATGAGAAACAACAATAAATTTGAAAGGCACAACCTTGATTTGTACAAAATCTGCTATTTTTTCAGTCACGCGGAGAGTGAGGTAAAGGGTTATTGTTGTTGAGAAAGAAGGCTACCACTACAAAAGAGAAGGAGCGACAGTTGTTTATGTTTTCACTGGAGGGAAGCACCCATCATGAAGGAGGAAAAACGTTACTGGTCAAAAAGAGAAAGCCCCTGCAGCCACAACATTACCGCTGGAGAGGAACTGAGGACCATTAATTGTTGGAGAGGGGGCTACCTGCAGTGTTCCATAGAGGAACAAGGGAGTGATGTAGAGAGGAAAGGATGTGCTTAACGACATAGAAGAGGAATATTTATGTTGAAGGATGCATAACTTTAAGATCCAGGTATTTGTGAAAAATATATTTTTTTTAACAAATATTTTCCAGAATTCTTTTGTTTTGGGTATAGAAAACGATTGAAAATTTTCCAGAAAGTTGAAGTAGGGTTTCATTAAAGTGTTCCATTAAATTGAAGAACAAATATTTTTTCAGGAAACTGAGATTAAACAAAAGGGAATTTTCATAAAACTGGTTTTAGGAATTTTAGTAAATTCAAGAAAAAAAAGAACATTTTTTTTTGGAAAGGAACAATATTCTGGTATTTTTTTGGTAACAGAAACTAGAGCACCAAATATTGAAAGCCCTAGTTGGATGAAGGGAAATACAAATATTTTTAAGGAAACCCTAGTTGGAAGAAGGGAAATCAAAATATTTTTAAGGAAATCCTAGTTGAAAGACTGAAACCCTAGGAGGAATGAAATGGCCAAAATGATGAATGCAAAGTTCGAGGTGGAGAAATTCACCGAAAAGAATAACTTGTCTCTATGGAAACTAAAAGTTAGGAATTTGCTTGTGCAACAAGGATTGCACAAAGAATTAGACGAGGTGAGAAAGAAACCTACTAGCATGACAAATTTGACGTTGGAGAACTTGGAAGTCAGATCTCTCGATACCATCAGGTTATGCCTCGCAGATGAAGTTATCATTAATATAGTTAAAGAAACTTGAGCAGTAACTTTGTGAGGAAAACTGGAAACATTATATATGATGAAATTGTTAACCAACAAAATTTATCTAAAATGACAATTGTACAGTCTTTAGATGAAGGAGGCTACAAAAATTGTAGAACATATAACTTTTTTTAATACACTTATTTTCTAATTGTCAAATATGGAAGTTAAATTTCAGGAAGAAGACAAAGCTATCAGCTTGGTGTGTTCTGTCCCTCAGTCATTGGAGCACTTCTTTACCTCTATCAGTTTGAGCACAACTGAATCCTTGAAATTTGATTCAGTTGTGGGAGCTTTCTTAGCTGAAGATGTAAGGAAGAAGTCTAATGTTGAAACATTTGCATCAAAAGCCATGGTAGCCAAAGGATCGTCAAAAGAAAGAGGGGATGTTGGCTTATTGGGGCCTGACCTAGGTTCAAAAATGTTTCGCCAAACAAATCCAAACACTACCACCCTTTTGACAATAGTTCGTAGAGCGCGGAATGAAGTCTCACCCGAGCTATTATAGGAGGGTGTTAGAACTAGGTTTCTACACCCTAGGGATGTCTTGATGTGGTCTGGGTTTGTGCGCAACAATCCTATGGGTGACGTTGCTTTCACGTGACTATCTTTTCAAAGAAACTACCTTAGTCAAGCGTAAATGCAATTCACCTTTACCTGTGCTTATTATTACTATAGATAATTAGTTATTTATGAAGTTACTGCACTTCCAGTTATTATTAGACCTAAACATAGATGTGCATAATCATAAATTAGGAACAAATGCATAAACGAGAATCGAGAACAGATACACAATATTTCAGAATCACTTATCTTTATTAATTCCCTTTATCTACTTTCAATCAATGTCCTACGCTATGCACATAGTTGTAGGGGTCCGCGCACACACCTGCGGAGCCTCTATCTCCTATTACAACCCAAACTTGCACTTCACAGACTTACATCTACTATCATGTTCAGACACGCATATTACTTCTATTACAAAAAATCTACCTTACACTTAGAGCCTTACTCTTATTTATACATTCGCATGGTCTGCGGACCATGGGCAAGCCGACACATTATAAATTAACTTATATTATTTTAGGGTAGACTACCCTTGGACTTGCCCCATTACAATTTGTGTTATGCACACTTCGTGGAGATTTTACAGTAAAATACCAAAAAATGTGGGCTTCAAGCCCCAAAACCTTTACGAGGGGGATCCGTTGCCCAACAAGCCCCCAACACAATCATCGTGACTCATCCCGAGTCACTCATTAGTGTGACGAGATGCACTGTGAAGGCTTCATGGTTCACCATCCCTGTGTGTGACATATTGTGCCTCGTTGTTTCATCCTTACTTCTTGCAATGCTCCTTAAGCTTCTACTCCATTGCCCCTACTAGTTCACCTAAACAATGATGCTCATCCTACTCTGCTCAGTTAACAAAAAGTGACTCCTCATAGGATTTTAGCTCTAGCTAAGACGCTAGAGCCATGAACTGTTTGTGTAAGTACAACAAGTTTGCAATTTTTGGTCGCCTATACTCAATATCTTCTGCAGCTTGTGTTGCATTTTTACAAGAGAGATGATGTTCTCCACGAGATACCAATCTTCAAGGCTCGTTAGAGATGAACTTTTAAGCAGAATTTTGTCGTTTATCTCAAAATTCCCCATCTTTCCCATAGATTTCATAAATCGCTTCCTAGACCATGGTTTATGGAGTGACATTGCACTATCGAGAATGTCCTGCATCTCCTTTGAAAACACCCATCTTACTCCCCCACCGTCAAGGTTCAATGGTTCCATATCTAGTGGGGGCCACTATAGCTTCATTCTCCAGATACTACAGTTTGTTTGGTGGATGCCCGATTGTGATTTATAGGCCTGTGGAAATTAAAATTCAGCTATTCCAGCCTTCTATAGCCCATTAATGTTAGATTGATTGTAGATTGTTCCAAATCAGGCTGGTAGTTTGTATCTTAATTACTCGTTGCCCACTACTTTTCTTCGTAACTCATACATCTTGCCATGAACAATGGTGGCAACAGTCACTTGCATGCTTGTCCATGTAGCAATGTAGTCCCTTCTGCACAACCATGACCCTTATGACATACTGATTACACGCGCACCCCTGTTGTCGCACAGCTCCCACATAGATTGCTTTATCATCCCACGCTCTCTTTCAACTGCTCGGAGTGGTGAGTCTGTACTTTGGTCGATTAATCAGTCATTCGGTCCACCCATGTAGAGCTTCAAGAAACTGCCATTTACTCTTCCTCGGAAAGGCTCTCCATTAAGCTTGCTGAGCTAGATCATGCCTCCGTCTATGACTTCTTTGACTGCATATGGCCCTAACCAATGCATCTAGTGTTTTCCAAGGAATTTCTCGAACTTGTTGTCATACAAAAATACTAAATTGTTTTCTTTGAACGTGCGCAACCTGATATGGTGATCATGCTAAGCATTTTCGTGTTGCTTCTCTATCTACTGATGGAATCTCGCCAGAAGCTGTTCCTCCTCTAGTTCTTCCAGGTGCATAGGCCTTTCCTCCAATGCTCCTAGGTCTACCATGCCTATCATTGCCAGCATTCACAAGCTGGGTACAATCTATTCCATTGGCATGACAGCTTCCGTGCCATGTACTAGCCGGAAAGGTGTCTGACCCGTCAATATCTTGCAAGTGGTTCGGTATGCCCATAGCACAACAGGTATGTGCAAATCCCAATCTTTTCACTATGTGTTATAGATCTTGGTCAATGTAGTCTCTAAAATCTTGTTGAAAGCTTCAACTATCCCATTCACTTGTGGATGATATGACATACATTGTTGATGATATGCCTAGAATTCCTCAGTGAGTGCGCTAATAGTTTTATTTAGGAAGTGCGTTTCGCAGTCGCTCATTAGAATTTTTGGGCATCCAAACCATGTCAACACATTCTTGAACAAAAACTTCACAGCTAAGGTAGTTGTGCAGTCCTTAACCAGTTGTGCTTCTGCCCATCAAGTCAAGTATTCTATCGCGGTGATGATATAGAATGCACCCGTATTTCCTTGAGGCATGGTAGGTCCCACAAAGTCGATCACCCATTTTTCGAATGGTTGCAGCGTCATCTATGGATTGAGCAGCATTTTGTCCCTCTGAAATGGTTTCCCAATCCGTTGACATGTGTCACAGGCCCGACAGTATGCTTTTGAGTCTTGATGTAGAGTTGGCCACCATAGTCTGGTGCAAAGAATCTTCTGTGATGTCACCTTCTTCGCATAATGTCCTCTTTCAACCCCATTATGTGCTTTTATAAGGATATTTCCTTGTTCAAATTCGTGTATATATCTTCATAATATTTCATCATTTCCCATTCTTTAGAGGTGCCCCACGATAACAGTAAAATCTGCTATATGTACCGCCAATTCCTTTTTGTATTAGACTGAATACCCCTGTCGCATGGCCTTGGTGGTTAAGAAGTGGGCTATATCCTCAAAGTTGTCATCCGCAACATGCACACCATAGAGTTGTGCATCAGGTAGTCCTTCCTCCAAATTTGTTGATTCCTCACCATTCTCAATTCGGGTTAGGTGATCTAGGCCTACGTTTAGGCATCTTGGCTTTATGATGACCTCAAAATCATATTCTTGAAACAGTAACAACCATATACAAATGCGCCCCCCCAACACAAGCTTGTTCACCAGGTATTTCAATGTGGAGTGATCAGTATACATTTTAAAGTGACCACCAAGTAGATAGCGACATTATTTCAGGAGCACAGATACCATCGCCAATCCCTTGCACTCAGTAATGGAGTAGTTCTTTTCTACTTTAGACAATCGTCGACTTGCGAACATGATCGTGTGATCAATGCCTTCCGCTCTTTCCTGCGTGTGTATGACACACAACGTGATACACGATGCATTAACGTGAATGAAATTCAATGTTCCATTCTCAGAAAACCAAAATGGAGGCGGATGCGATTTTTTCATTTAGAATCTCCAAACTCTTCTTACAGTCATCATTCCAACAATATGTGGCATCCTTTTTCAATGACTCTTCCGTTGGTGATGTGATTTGTGCATAGCCCTTAATAAACTTTTGATAGTATCCACTGTGTTCCAATGTGGTATGGAGTTATTTGACACTGCGCAGCGCTTGCAAATTGAGTATGAAAGCAATTTTCATAGGGTCCACCATCAGGCCTTGCCTGCAGACTACATGGCCGAGAAAGTTTCCAAATGGGATGAGGAATGTACACTTTTTAAGATTTAATGTAGTCTGGTGTCATCGACATGTATCCAACATAAACTGTAAGCTTGCTAGGTGTTTCTTGACTAGCCCAAATGTAGTCCAATCATCAAAATAAACCTCCAAAATATTATGAATGAATTCTTTGAACACAGCCACTACTACGCGTGAAAATATTGCTGGTGCATTCTTTAACTGAAAGGAATAACAATATACTGAAAACAACCCCATTTGGTTGTGAAGGTGGTCTTGCTCCTATCTTCCTCATGATCTTGATCTAATGGTATCCCGAGAACCCATCCGTGAGTGAGTATGCTTCCTGCCCATTAACATTCTCTAGGACTTGATCTGTAAATGGGGTCAGGAATGGGTCATGAACGCAGGAATCATTAAATTTTTGGAGGTCCACACAAATTTGAATTTTTCCCTTCTATTTTTTCTCTTATATTATCATAAGACTCACCCAGTCAGACTTTTCCACAGGTTCAATAATTCCTGCTGCAAGAATTTTGTCCAATTCTTCTTGGACTTTTTCCTTATACTTCATATTCAAACAGTAAGGATGCTACTTAACTAGCTTCATATCCGTCTTTAGAATTATCTTCATCATCCCCAGATCACCGCGAATCCCCTTTAACTCTATTATTTTGGTCAGGAATAAGTATTAATATTCGCATAGTAACTCAACGACTTTATCCATTGTGGCATCATCCCAGTAGTCCCCCAGGGTCATGTACTTTGGCTCCTCATCTATACCAATGTTTACCAATTTCATTTTTAGTGGCTTTGTGATGTTAGGGTCCTCAACCAACAGTCCTTGAACGTCGGGGCTCCCTTCAGTTTTCGGGATGCTAATGTTTTGGGGGTCATAATCATCATCCTCGGCTTGCATGTTGTAACATTCTAGGGCATGGCTTAACTGATGTGCCCATTTTGGTTGAATGATTTCTTCTGGTTCCTCTAGTAATTTAAAGATAGCGACTTTCACAATTTGCAATGCAGCATCAGTAATATCCATCCCTTGGTCTTCAAATAAGAACGTTAATAAAAACCCTTCGCGCAAGATATCCCATTTGCCCATACAATGTCAAACCTCTGTCTCAGTATACCAGTTTTTGGGGATGACATCTAGGGTACGATAGAATAAATGTACCCATTCAAGCTAGGGCTCTTCACTACAGCCTTTGGTCCATTTTATGAGGTGCATGTGTGGTTCATCGCGTCCATCATATTTCTTGGTTATTCATAGTTCTGGCTTCCCAACCCTTAGCTGCATCATCCTTAATCATACCAGCTTTTAAAATTCCCTTCATGTTTTCCCCACCAATGCAGAGGTGTTGTGCGTAGCACCCACTTCAATGCATCGAACCACTGGTGCTCTGGTACTACACTCTCAAACTTGCTCAAGAATTCGTCCAACACTGTTAGTCCACCATATGTTGGTAGATCCCAAGCCTGGGTGGTTATCCAATTGAGTGATTTGGTCATCATATTAAAATTTATCATCGTCACTTCACTCAACTAATTGTGCCATTGCTCGTCTTCTTCATCAGACTCTGACAGGTAGGATTCTGCGTGTTTTCATGGGATCCTTTAATGTGTAGTAGGATGTAGCCAATCCTAGTTCCACGTGGTTATTTTGTAGATGCAATCTAGCTCTTTGTCACTTCCATCATCGTGCATGGGTTCTATGTAATGATGTCCTTCGGTGGGATCCAACAGAACTAGCACACTTAGGTACTTTGTCTCAAAAATCATTTTCCACTTCTTTAGATTGATGACTCCATTCATATCCATCGCCTAGTATATTCCAAGTAATGAGGGGTAAGGGTTATTGTCATCCACAATCTCTACTTCCTCGAAGTCTATCTGCGTGCTCATACCATTAATATCCACTGTTACTCCTGTTGATCTTCCCACGAGCAAGATCTTTGGTTGGTTTGCCATCCATAATTGAATGGGAGACCACTATAGTGCAGGTCTACCCATGCGTTCCCAAGTCTACTTTGTTACTTGATCCATCTCATATTCACCAATTTCCGCTATCAACCGCATTTCCCGTCTTGTGCGTACGGCATTATTTCCCATTTTTCGAACTATGCGTGGCTCCCCTGATCCTATGCACGTAGCGATCAATTCTTGTAGTCCTTTAACTGCCTTATTATCATGTAGTAGTTTCATACATGTTTCTAAAAAGGTAGTTAGCATCGAGGGATCTAGGTCCATCTCTAGTTGATCCCTACTACGTGAAGTAGAGACCTCTGTGAAGCTCTTCTTAGCTTCCATAAACGTTTCTTTTGTGCGGTCCAAGTCAAATTATGGTTCGTTTTCAGGAGCCTTACGTACCCAGGTGTCTTTTTTAGGCTTCTTCCCCTTATCCTCCCCCATGGTTTCACCACTCCAGATAATCATGTTGACATTGGGGTCCTCTTCTTGCAGTTCGTACCTCATTATTTGGATGTTTTGCCTCGGAGTGGGCTACAACACCCCTTTATTGCACATTTCTGCAATTAGTGTTGGACAATCTATCATTTTATGATCAAACTATTCACAGTATGGGCAAGATAATCTTGTCGAGTTGCTACAATCACGAGCATAGTGCTGAGGGCCTCCGCAATTGTAAGAAATTAACTATCCATGGCCTTTCCCAGGCCCCATTCCCTCGTGACCTCGACCTCGCCCTTGGAAGCCACCCCACACTATTGTTGCAGCTAGATTGAGGCCTTGTGTTTCTTTTTGCATTCAATAACATGGATTCATATCCATCATTAGTTCATAGCTTTGACATGTTCGCTCATCATGACCCACTAATCTACAAAAATTACAATGTAGTTGCTGCGGAGTCTGGGCATATTTCTGCAATAGGTGACAATTGTTCATTGTGTGCTTTCCTCCCACCAGACAGATCATGCACCAGAGAGTGGCGGACACACTCAGACCTGCTTGCACCTATGGTCTCAACGGCATCGGTCCCCCTCTTGCCAAATACTTTTCAAATACAGGAGAGTGATCCTTATTGTGACGTTGCCCCTTACATTTTATACACCACACTTCTTCGGGTGCCTCTGGCCGGGGCACCCTATCCTACTTCAAACTTTGCATCTCTAAGCATAGGTTTTGTAGTTTCCCATGGATTTGTTGGACTCCCAACCCTAGATCTTGTATCAGTGTTTCGTGCAACCTCGTCGCCATTTCCCATGCCTCTTCCTGGATTGAGAGCTTCTATTGTGATAGTATTATCCTCAGGTGTGGTGTTCAAGACACCACAAATAATGCGCAGTGCTGTGCTTCCATCAGTGTCATATTAGCCTCATGGATCATACTTTTTAGCCTTTGATCTAGATCCCACAGGGTTTCACCTAGAAGCATCACGATCTCCTTGAATCCTATAATCGACTATGTTTCTGATTTTGGTTGGCTAAACTCTTTATCCAATGCACTTTAGATTTCTGTTATTCCAGCATTTAGGTGATCATTTGAGTCTTTCATATACCAAGTTAGCACATTATCCTATAGCGCACTTAGCAATGTGGCCTTTTTAATATTATCATCCGTAACCTAGTGCGCTTCCCATACTGCTCTTACAACAAATGAAAACTGATCAAGGTCCTCCTTCCCTACACCTCTAAATACATGCAACTTGATCATGGTTGCCATGCTAAACTTCTGGTTTGGTGGAGGGAGACTAGGCGAATTTGGAGGTGAAGAAGGCGATGGGAGTGGTGGTGTTAGCAGAGATGAAAACTATGGAATGCACTGCCCGATCAAACTGACCACACTCGTTGGAGAAACCTAGGCACACTCTTCCCAATCACTCACGATGGTGAAATTAAAGGATTGTTTCCTAACGCTTTGATCTCTCTGAAGTTCCTTCCACTTTGCATGATTCTGCTCCTTAATGTATGCGCATCACTCGTTTCTCACATAACAACATTTTAAACTAGGTATTCAAAGACTTGATGTGCTTACCTCGTGGTCCTTTCAGAAAATGTCTTTCGGTTTCACTGTAGTTCAGAGTTGTGTCTATCACAAATTCAGTGATAAACCCTCCTATTATCTGATTCAACGAATGATCTATGGCCCACACGATCTTATTTTCAGACACCTCTACCCTGCGCACTAACTCAAAAGTCCACACTATCGGCTGATCAAGCTTGCACCTTCCCATGCTATCTGCTAGCCTCACGATCCACTCATATAATTCTTATGAGAATAACATGAAGAAGACCTCATGGATTTCTGTGTATATGTAGCGATCCGGCCACCTCTTCTTAGATATCTGTGGGTTTTTTTTTTCATGCACCATGAACTCATGAAGCTTCTAATCTGACCAATCTTCAACCTCTTTCTTTGTAGGGTTCCATCATTCCAACATCATACACCCCTTGTGCAGATCCTAGTCTTGGCAATGGAACCATTTGTTGGATTATTCGGGCCTGACCCAGGTTTAGAAATGTTTAGCCAAACAAATCCCAACACTACCAGCCCTTTTTTCAACAGACGATAGAGCGCGGACTGAAGTCTCACCCGAGGTAGTATGGGAGGGTGCTAGAGCTAGGTTTCCACACCCTAGGGATGTCTTGATGTGGTCTAGGTTTGCGTGGAGCAATCCTACGTGCGACGCTGCTTTCGCACAACTATATTTTTTGAAGAACTACCTTAGTCAAGCACAAATGCAATTTACCCTTTCTTGTGCTTATTATTACTATAGATCTTTGGTTATTGATGAGGTTACTGAACTTCTAGTTATTATTCGAGTTAATTAGAGATGGGCATAATCATAAATCGGGAATAGATGCATAAACCAAAATCGAGAATAAATACAGAATATTTCATAATCACTTATCTTTATTAATGCCCTTTGTCTGATTACAATCAATGTCCTGTGCTACACACACAGCTGCAGGGGTCCACACACACAATGGTAGACTCTAACCAGGCCTTCGTGAACACAGTTGTGGAGCCACTATCTCCTATTACAACCCAAACTTGCACTTCACAGACTTAGTTCTACTATCATGTTCAGACACCCATATTACTTATATTATCCAAAATCTACCTTACACTTAGAGCCTTACAAGCCGACACATTCTAGATTACCTTATAATATTTTAGGGCAGACTACCTTTGCACTTGACCCATTACAATTCGCACTTTGTGCACTTCGCTGAGCTTTTATAGTAAAACACCAAAAAATGTGGGATTCGAGCACCAAAATCGTTATGCAGGGGTTCCGCTGCCCAACAGGGGAGAAAACAAGGAGATCTTTGAGGTCTAAATCAAAGGGTAAAAAGTGTGAGGTCAAATGTTGGTACTACAATAAAATTAGACAGCTCAAGAAATACTGTTCGAAATGGATAGAGTCTAAAAACCTAGAGAAGGAAGAAAATCAAGTTGATTCAGGTATGCTAGATGAAGTTTTATCTACTGAAGAATTATATATGATAGATGAAAGTTTACCTGTATGTAATTTCCATTTTTTTTTTTGAAAGTTGGTTGTTAGAGTTTGGTGCTTCTCACCACATGAGTCTACACAGAAATTTGTTTACATCATATGAAGTTGTAAATGGTAGTTCTATGTTTATGGGTAATAATGTATCAGATGAGACTGTCGAGATGGGAAATATCAAGATTAGAATGCATGATAACATAGTTAGGACAATAACTAGTGTTATACATGTACCTGAATCGAAGAAAAAATTGATTTCTTTGCTAGTGTTGGACTCGAATGGTTATAATTCTATAGGTCATATTGGAGTGTTGAAATTCTCAAAAGGCACCCTAGTTGTTATGAAGGGAGAAAATTTCAGAAATATTTACAAACTCAAAGGAAGTACTCACGTTAGTGAAGCAGTGATTGTGTCAGAGAAAGAAGAAGAAGACACTCACCTATGGCATGCGAATGGGTCACATGAGGGAGAAAGGTCTTCTGGTACTCATGAATCACAAATTACTTCCTATTTTGAAATCCTTCAAGTTGGATTTGTGTAAACATTATGTGTATGGAAAACAACGTAAAAAGAGGTCAAAAACTGTAAGTCATAATTGTAAAAAAAAATTGGATTATATTCATTGTGATCTTTGGGGACCATCTCTTGTTGTATTGTATGGAGGTGCTTTATATTTCTTAACATTTATTGGTGATTTATCCTAGAAAGTTTGGGTGTTTATGTTAAAAGAGAAATTCGATGTATTCAATGTCTTTAAACAATTTAAAGCAATGGTAGAAAATAGAAGATGCAAATCAAATAAATGTTTAAGAAGTGACAATGGTGGTGAATTTACTTCTCTAGAATTTGAATAATACTGTAAGAATGAAGGAATTATTAGACATAAAACTATTGTTTATATTCCTGAGCAAAATGGTGTTGTTCAATGTATGAATCAGACTCGTATGGAAAGAACTATCAGCATGATCAACAATGCTAACCTGCAAAAGGTGTTGTGGGCAAAAGTAGTATCCACTGCTTGTTATTTAGTTAATAAATAACCTTCAGTAACAATTATTTCTAAAATTCTTGAAGAATTTTGGTCAGGTCAGTCTTGTGATTATTCACATTTAAGGATATTTGTTTGTGATGCCTATGCTATTATTCCTAAAAATCTGCGTTCAAAATTAGATGCAAAATCGAAATGTTATGTCTTTTTTGGGTATGACTATGCGGTGAAAGGGTACAAGTTGTGGGATCCTATTTCATGGAAGATAGACATTAGTAGCTATGTAGCATTTGATGAATCTTCTATTTTAAAATCAAATGTTGAAAGAATTGAACAGGAAAAGGTATCGCCAAATCAAAAAATTCAGTTGGAAGCTAGATCTTTTTTCAAAAGTAAAAAAGAACGAGAGATTTATTGAGGAAAAGGTGAAGATGATGCAAAAGAAACTGTTGAAGTTTTAGAACTAATTCAAAAACCAGTCACTCTAAGATGGTCTACAGGGGAAAGCAAAAATCCAAAAAGGTATGAAGATTCACCTTGATGTTTTTCTCTGATTACTAAAGATGGGGAACCTTATTGTTATCAGGAAGCAATGGATGATACAGATGGTGGAAAATCGAAAATGGCTATGGAAGAAGAAATGGATTCCTTAGCCAAGAACAATACCTGGGATCTTGTAGAAATTCGAAAAGGGAGAAGTGTTCTTGGATGCAAATGGGTGTTCAAATTGAAACGAAAAGTTGATGGAAGTATTGAAAGGTATAAGGAAATACTGGTAGCAAAAGGGTGTTCTTAGGTTGAAGTTATTGACTTTCATGAGATTTTTTTCAACAAGTGTAAAACTTGTTTCTATTCGTACTATGTTCGAACTAACTACATTAATTAACCTTCAGTTAGAATAGTCAGATGTTAAAACAAATTTTATACATGATGATTTGGATGAAGAAATATATATGGAACAACCATAAGGTTTTGTACAAGATCACACCAGGAGATTAGTTTGAAAGTTCAGGAAATTATTATATGGCCTGAGGCAATCTCCTGGGAAATGGTACAAGAAGTTTGACTCCTTCATGGTGAGACATAACATTATTATCGGTGAGTATGATCATTGTGTATACTTCAATAGTTTCAGTGGAATATTCATTACCTTAGTTTTGTATGTTTATGATATTCTTATTGCAAGCAAAAGCATGGAAGAGATCAACAGGTTAAAGGCTAAGCTCTCTAAGACATTTGATATGAAGGACCTTGGGGCTGAAAAACATACTTTGGGGATGGAGATACACAAAGATAGGGAAAATGGTAATATTTCGTTATGATATCAAAAGTATGTGGAAAGAGTATTTCAAAAGTTTGGTATGAACAATGTGAAACCTCTTAATGTTCGATTAGCTTCCCATTTCATCAGTTTTGAGTCCTAGAACTGATCAAGCAAAGCAGTATATGTCTTGTGTAACATATGCTAATGTTGTAGGAAACTTAATGTATGCAATGGTATCTACAAGACCTGACATTTCACATGCAGCTGGAGTTGTCAGTAGGTTCACGGAAAATCTAGGTGAAGAACATTGGTGAGCAGTGAAATGGGTGCTTCAGTATTTAAGAGGCACAAGTGATCATTTGATCATATTTAATGGTAGTGAAGGATTAGTTTGCGGATATGTGGAAGTTGATTATGCAGGTCATTTGGACAAAAGGATCTCTATTATAGGTTATGTCTTTACTCTTGCAAGTGGACCAATTAGTTGGATGATGTTGATGGTGTTGAACCCGCCAACATGTCAGGGGATCTCCTCGGTAAGAAGCCCCAATTAGACCTTAGACTGTTTAGTGTAGGAGTCCTAGTAGTTAGTCGTACAGTAATGCCTTGACCTTGATTTCACACAGAGACAAGTAAGATGTCCCTATTGGTAGCAAGTGTGTGAGAGCTACTGCAAGAAAAGGAAGTTGCATGAATGGTTCTAACACATAGAGAGTGGAGTGAGTGCCCCACTTGGAAACCTGTGATAGCACACAACTTGGAAGGGAACACATGAGCAAAGATGCATCAGAACCTAGAAAGAAAGTTAGCTCACAATCAAAAGTGATTGTTAAACCAATGAACACATTCAGTGAGATTCATACATATCTATATATAATAGTCCATACATACATGCATAAGCAAATATATACATATAACATTTAGAGAAAACAAGATATCTGGAATATAATATGACATATGCATGAAATGTTTTGGCTCTATTTTATTAAGAACTGTAATTTCCAGACATACAATACATCCATGTCCAACCATTAGTCCTGATAGAGGAACATTGTAGCCACAACTTCATGCTCCTCCAAAGAGATATTCTAGCTCTACACATTAGAGAAGCCAAGGTGCATTACAATACTATCCAAGCTTTCTCTATGATAGTCCTATCAAACCTTGATTGACCAAAAGCCTCTACAATTAGTTATGAGGGACTATTTATAGCAAAGGGTGTGGTGGCCCTTCAGCATTCCCCTTTCTAATAGTTCATCTACCCTCATGACCCTTCATCTACTCTATGATTGTTACATCCAACTATCGACACTTGAACTTGCACCTAACAAAGCGTTGCATTAAAATGCACATATACCCATTTGAGACAATAATGACTTGAGCAAGCCATGCAAGAAATCACTAACACTCGGACCGTTGTGTTGAGACCAACTCTTTGGCATCCTTGAGATGGTTGATGGTGGTGAACTAATGCCAAGCTTGGTCATACGTGATGGTGTATGTGCACTCAATGGTGACATCTAGGTGAAGTGAACTCTTGCCTCTATTGCATCTTGGTACACTGATATGACTCCTCCATTCAATTCATCTGATAGCATGCACATGATCATCTTGGGGATGACCGACCTGATAGCATGTTGATGCATAGTGTCTTTGTTAATATCCAGTCATGTACTAGTGGTGGTGCACATCAACTTGTCAAAATACATGTTCAGTTTAGTTGGAATTGCTTCTTGTCTTCGCCTCAGTCAGTGTGCCAAATTGGGTGGGATCGCATGTCTGCACATCATGATATGCATGCTGCTTAGTTCTCTTTCATGTGATCAACAAAACTACTCACCTTGTCTACTCTATGCCAGCTGTTGGGATGGATCCATAACTTGTATGCGCGTAGTTTCATCCATTTGTGCTTGTTGCACCCCCTGTTGTACCTATTCCCGTTGTAACTCATTCTTTTGTCTATGCAGCTCTTGTTCTTCCTTAAGTTTCTACTTCAGCACATGCAAATTCCTCTCTATTCTATTCTCTACCTTCCCAAGATCTTCATGTTGCACCATCACCTCATAGCCTCAATCTCCAAAGCTGCTTTTTTCATGAGTGGATCTACTTTGAACTTACAGCTTTGCTCTACCTCTATGTTGTCAACAACCTTCCTCTTGCATTTTTCACGTGCATATGTATTTCCTTCAGCTATTGTTGATGGTGCTACTCAATGTGATGTAGTTACAATTGATCTTAATATCCTTATCCATGAACAACTTGACGTCTTCATGGCTAGGCAAGTTCATAGACACTTGACCAACTGCATCCCTAGTTGTGCTCCTAATTGTGTCTTTGACTCTGCTCTTTTGGAAGTCATTGTAGTTGTGTTGGTGAGAGACAGATGAACACCTGTGATCCATGGAGACATAGTGACACTCATGGCAAGAAATCTGCCAGTCAAAAACCAAAGCAAACTTGAGGACTGACTTGAAACATAGTTGTGTGATTGAACATGAAGGTTGCGTGATTTCTATCAGGAACTTGAGAGAATGACTGTAAAAATTACGCAATGCATAGTCCAGGCTGTCAGGAGGCTGATTGACTATTAGAACTGCATAATGCACACTCTAGTCTGGCATGTTGAGGACTGGACATGCAACCAACAAACTGCATTGCACAGTTTCTGGGGTAAGCAGTACACTAGCTCTACGAATTGCACAGTGCAAGCCTGGAGGTTAATGGTGGGCCAGATTTGCACAATTTCTCAAGGAGAGGCAAAGCCTTCGCTTCCAAAAATGCATAGTTATAGTTGGGCAGGCCACGTCCTAGGCCAAGGCAGCCCAGACCAGCTGATAGGTGACTGAAAACATGAGAAGTTTGGATGCATGGTGAGATGAGTGCAAAATAGAATGAATAATCATTCATGCAAACAACAAGTGCAGGATTCAGAAAACAAAAAAACATGCATTTGTGTGAAGCAGGTCGCTGCAACCGTGACCATCCATTAGATGTGAAAGAAAAATGAAACTATGCTTCTACAAGCTAACATACATCAAAATGGTAGAAAGCACTCACAGAAATCAATTTGATAACACTCACACAAACTGAAACAAAAAAAGCTATAGAAACATAACACAAGACATGAAATGCGGGCTTAGCCCAAGAAAGTTGAGTTTAATGTGTCAATGACTCCTAGATGTAATGTGGGATGTCAGTTCTACAAGGTTGATGCGAGGAATGAGATCTGCAGTGTCCCATTGATGAGTTTTGATAAAATCGAGGTTGTGACGTGCATGCCACAAACCTAGGAAAAGTGATACTCAGTGGGAGGTCTTTGAAATGATCCTTGCATGTAACCTTGAGCTGCTAAAAATAGATCCTTGAATAAAGGGATGCCTCTGCATGCTTCTTTGGGAGAAGCAGTCCATGCGTGAAAATTAGTTTTGCTCGGTCCCAAAGGGAACCGGTCAAACGAGTTGCACATGTAGGAGTCTCCTCAGTTGAGTGGAAAAAATGTGCATTTCTCGGAGGGAGATGGGCTAGCTACCTAGAGGGATTGGGAAATTTCATGGAAAAGTAGCTAACTGTTTCCCAGAATTCTACAATTTTTGGGCTAAGAAGCCTTATTGGGAGAAATTGCACAATTTTCTCAGTCAACAGTGAGAAGAAGATTTGTGAAATTTTGGAGTCGAATAGGTTGCGAGACAGAATTACACAATTTCTAAAGGAAAGGTTCATTTCTCTCCAGAATTATACAATTTCTTGAGGGAGATGCTCAGCCTGCAGTCGGGCCAAGTTTGGAGAAACAACCCATGAGGGGGGTATAAGAAATTTTGATGGTAAGGTTGTCATTTTGCAAGACAATCACCGAAGCTTGTGTACTTGAAAGTGAAAAACATGCTACTATGAAGGGTTGGTAGGGAGGCTCCAAAACAAACCCAAGGCAAATTTTTTGAGGGTGGTTGTAGCTGCTACAACACTTGGCGACATACTAGTAGAACTCTAGCTCTCTGAATTGACCTTGTTCGTGAAAGGAAAGTCTATCGCCTGGAGAAGTATTGTTCAGTTCTTAGTTCCTCTTGGTTTCCACATTTTCATGATTGTAAGATGTAGCATCTGCCCACCTGTTGCTAGATTGAAACATATTCCAAGCCAATTCAACACAGTTGTTTCAATTGGGGTTGAGGAGTATATTGGTGCACAACTAGTATAGTCGTAAAATTCTTAGTTTTATCTCTGGTGTTGCTCCATTGCGAGTAGACCTGGACAGTAGCCCAGTCGAGTCACGCAGGAGCACAAGCATTGCTTTACTGCTAATGAGATCGGTCAGTACCCCAGTGGATTTACTTGCATCACATCTTTATGCAAGAAGCCTTTCTCTTCTTTCACCTTATTCATTTCTCAGTTTTGAAAAATTTCACTCTTAATTTTTTCATTTTTCATTTTCATAATTGTGCATAGCACTTATTCATATCAGAGGTGAAAGAGGGATCCCAACTTATTGAGAGAAGAAGAGGTTGTTCCTTTATGGATGTATTTTATTATATACCTCTAACGTGCTTGCTAAGGTGCCCCCCTTCACCTTACTCTACTTGACTGGGTTGCCTAGGGCTAAACCAAAAACAACTAACTAGAGTAGGTGACACTAGTTGGCGTGCAACCATTGTGTTTTCACCAAGGTTCCCTTTGAAAAATCTATATTTTCCATCAACATATCATGGTTCAAAAGTAACAAGTTCTTCATATAGATGCAGGATGACATATGACCAGGTGGTGATAGCCACACAAGGCCTCTTATACTTTAGCCATCTTGTTCCAAGACTCACGCATGGTTTCATGCAAAACTAACTTATGAACAAAACAAGAAAACAAACAAAGAAGTAGAGTAGAAGCAGAAATGAAGGCAAAGCAAGTAAGAAAACAAACAAGCATGCAAACAAAGAAAGAAAACAGCCATGCAAACAAACAAACTAAAAGAAAACACTACACCTACTCCTAAGTTAACACTACGTGGCTCGTCTCACATGAAGTGATGCATGGCGCTTCTCACATGCAATGATCGGTGTATTAGTTGACCCATGTTGGTGAAGCCATGGTTTGCGACCAACATAGTTGTGCGAACAACATATGTGAAAGATACAACAATGAAAACAAACACACTCTGAGCTTACAAGCATCCAGAGAACAAAAATGAGTGAAAGTGCATGACATGCACTCTACGGACTTTCCATGGTGATGTGCTACACTACATGCAAATGTTGAGTGTATGCATTCCCTTGAACGTGACATGCAAGAAAAAATGAGAAAGGTAGACCACTTACATTGCGCAAGTGTGCTTTCTATGTGATATTCCTCCAATGCATGAGCGATGAGATCATGTAGTTCAAGTGGACGAAGTGCAATCTGAGTATTGGATTGTTCTTTAGTGCATACATATGACTGATGAGGAGCCTCACGCATTTGAAAAATTACTAATTGGAAGTGAGACCAACCTCAAGATAGTGAGGGCCTAACATAACCATGAGTTTGGGATGAAGTGCCTCGGAAACCTAGGGGTTTTGACTTCATCGATTAACAACGAATGAATCAACATCATGATTAGATGATGACGTAAAGAGATCATGAAAACAAAGATCAGAAAACTTATGATGTTAATTGACATCTTAATGATTTGATGAATCACATAGAGGGGTAGATAAGAAGAAAGGATGTTCACCCTCTACGTTTCCAGAAAAATTAAATGAAAGATCAACAGGATTTTGAATGAATGATTGGTCCTCTTCGTTTTATGGTGATGGATTAATATCCAGTGTGTCCTATGAACGATCAACAATGGGTGCATCTATGGATTGAGATGCACATGAAAAATCAGGGATGGCATGATCATCAAGGATGATAGGAAAAAAAGGAGGAGGTATGGATAGACAGAGATGGTCCCCTGCTACCGGTGGATATTCAAGCTCCCTTTCATGCTCTTCATGAATGCCAATGCATGTTGGCTATGAAAAACCAACTCTGTCGATAGATCAATCCATGTTCAAAACAAGTGTAGAGGCCAAAATGGAAGAACACAAAACAATTTCTTCTGGAGGATGATAAACATACAAAGACAGAGGTTGAGGTACAAAATACATGTGACGAGATATTGGACTCACAACCAAGTCTATGTGAAAGTCAGAAGGAGCAATGTCGAGAGGTCGTGACAGTTCAACAAATGTGTGTCCATGCTTTCACACATCACTTTGTGATGGTGGAGCGAACAATCACTTATGAGAAAAAACATATCTATCTGTGATTGCGCAACTCCATCATCGAAGTATGTTGAGTGAGGTTTGAGCTTGAACTTCTTCTTGGGTTGGATTGACTTGTTAAGACAATAGTTGAATCTATCTCAAAGATAAGGAAATTTCATCTCGCTCTTTGGAGCTTGAAACTGGAAATCATGGAAGTGCTCCGAAAAATCCATAGGTGATTCATGCAGAGCCTTTCGTTTTTGTAATAGTTTTTGGTTAAGATATTTTGGATCAAAAAAATAGAATGTATGTTCAATGAGATTATATAAGCGTTGAAGTGAGTGCACACTATTAGCTGGTAGGCTACACAACCACTGATGTGGAGATTCATGAAGTGTGTATGCAAGAGGCAGATTGACCTGTTTGTTAGAACATCCATCATCCTTCTTAAGAAAGCTAAGGAAGTCATGTAATAACTCAGTCCAGGCCACTTTTCCTTCACCATCATACTTGTATGTGGTTAAGCGATAAAATAACTCCCTCCTAATGGTGACAGATTTGGCATTCGAAAAACATCGTTGAGGGATTAGAATGCAAGACTCCATGATAGATATGCAAAGGTTCAAAACAAGATGAGAGGGCACAACTTGTCATCAGTCCCTCCTTCTGGTGCCATAAATGTTGACGGTGCTAGACCCACCAACATGTCAGGGGATCTCCCTGGTAAGAAGTCCTAATTAGACCTCAGATTGTTTGGCGTAGGATTCTGAGTAGCGGGTTGTACGATAACACCTTGATTGTCATTTCACATAGAGGCAAGTAAGATGTCCCTATTGGTAGCAAGGGTGTGATAGCTACAACAAGACAAGTAAGGTGCATGAATGGTTCTAAAACATAGAGAGTGGGGTGAGTGCACCCATTGGAAACCTGTGATAACATGTGTCTTGGAAGGGAAAACACGAGCGAAGATGCATCACAAACTGGAAAGCAAGTTAGCTAATAATCCAAAGTGATGGTTAAACCAATGAACACATTTCAGTAAGATTCATACATACTTATACAGAATAGTCCACACATGCATGCGTACGAAAATAGATGCATATACCATTTAGAGTACACAAGATTGCTGGCATACAATATGACATATGCATGAAACATGTTGGCTCTGTTGTATTAAGAAGTGTAAGTTCCAGTCATACAATACATCCATGTCCGAGCACTAGTTCCAATAGTAGAATGTTTCAACCACAATCACCTGCTCCTCCAAAGAGATATACTATCTCTACATAGTGGAGAAGCCAAGGTGCATTACAATAGTGTTGAAGACTTCTCTAAGAGAGTACTATTGAAGCTTGGCTGACCAAAAGCCTCTACAATGAGTTATGAGGGACTATTTATAGAAAATTATAGGATGGCACTTAACATTCCCCTTTGTGATAGTTCATCTACCCTCATGACTCTTCATCTACTCTATGACTATTACATCCAACTATCGACACTTGAACTCACACCTGACAAGACCTTACATTGCAATGCACATGTACCCATGTGAGAGAAAAATGTCTTGAGTAAGCCATGCAAAACATCACTAACACTTGGACCGTTTTGGTGAGATCAACTCTTTGACATCCTTGTGATGGTTGATGGTGGAAAACTGATGTCAAGCTTGGTCATCCATGATGGTGTTCTTGCACTCAATGGTGACATCTTGCTGAAGTGAACTCTTGCCTTTGTTGCATCCGAGTACATTGATATGGCTCCTCTGTCCAAATCATTTTCTATCATGTGCATGGTCATCCTTAGTGCAACTAGACCAAAAACATGTTGATGCATAGTGTCTACACTGATATCCAAGCACGTGCTAGTGGTCGTGCACATGAACTTGTCAAAATACATGTTCAGCTCCAATTGGACTTGCTTCTTGTCTTTGCCTCGGTGAGTTTGCCAAATGGGTGGGATCGCATACATGAAAAAAATGATATGCATGCTACTAAATTCACTTGCATGTGATCAACAACACTTCTCAACTTGTCTAATCTATGCCACTTGCTGAGATGGATCCATAACTTGTATGGGCATAGTTTCATCTATCTATGCATGTTGTGTTCCGTGTTGTATATTTTCCTACTAAAACTCATTCTCTTATTTATGCAACTCATGTTCTTCCTTGAGTTTCTACTTCAGCACATGCAACTCCTTCTCTGCTCCATTCTACCTTCACACGATCTTCATGTCACATCGTCACCTCATAGCCACAATCTCCAAAGATACTTTCATCATGAGTGGATTACTGTGAACTTGCAACTTTTCTCTGCCTCTATAATTTCAACAACCTTCCTCTTACATTCATCACGTGCAGGTGTGCTGCCTTCTGCTGCTATTGATGGTGCTTCTCGCTATGATGCCATTGCGAGTGATCTTGATATCCTTGTCCATCAACAACTTGATGTCTTCATGGATAGGCAAGTTCATAAATACTCAAGCGACTACATCCACAGTTGCACTCTTAACAGTGTCTTTGAATTTTCTCTCTTGGAAGTTTTTGTAATTGTGTTGCTGAGAGACAGACGAACACTTGTGATGCCTCAAGACATAGCAACACTCATGGAAAGAAATCTTTCAATCAAAGACCAAAAAAACTTTGGGACTGACTTGCAACATACCTATGTGATTAAACGTGAAGGTTGCATGATTTCCATGCGGAGGTCAGGATATTGACTACAAAAACTATGGACGACACAGTCTGGGCTATCGAGAAGCTGACTAACTACTGGAACTGCATAATGCACAGTCCAGCCTTGCCTGCTGCGAACTAAAATTTCCTAGTGACATGCAACCAACAAACTGCATTGCGTAGTTTTTGGGGAAGGCATGAAACTGCCTTTAAGAATTGTACAATGCAAGCATGGAGATTAGTGCTAGGCTAGACTTGGGCAATGTTTGGAGAGAAGGCAGATCCTTCACTTCCAAAAATGCACAGTGCCACCTTGGCAAGGCACGGTTTTGGTCAAGGCAGCCCAAACCAGCCAACGGGCGAATAAAAACATGAGAGGTTTGGATGCATGGTGATAGGAATGCAAATAAGAGTGAATGATCATTCATGCAAGCAACAAGTGTAGGATTTAGAAAGTGGGAAAACATGCATGTGTGTGAAGCGGGTCGCCACAACAGTGACCATCCTCACAAAGCACTGTCATGCATGCGACCGTAGTGAGATGCGAATGCAAACTGAAGTGATGCTTCTACAAGCTAAAATACATCAAAACAATAGCAAGCACTCACTAAAATTAATCAGTCACACAAAGTGAAACACAAAAAGTGAAACGCAATGCAAGACATGAAAGGCAAACCTACCCCAAACAACTAAGTAGATTGTGTTGATGACTCCTAGATGCAATGTGGGATGTTAGAGCTGCAAGGTCAATGTCTGGAATGAGCTCTATAGTATCTGGTTGAATATTTTTGATAAAATTGAGGTTGTGATGCGTATGCCACAAATATAGGAAAAGCGACACTTGGCTGGAGGTTTCCAAAATGATCCTTTCATGTAACCTCCAACTGCTAAAAATTAGATCCATGGGTTAAGGGATTCCTTTGCATGTTGCCTTTGGAGAAGTAGTCGATGCATGAAAATCAGTTTTGCTCGATCCCAGAGGGAACTGATCAACCCACCTACACATGCAACAGTCTGCTCAGGCAACCGGGAAAAATGCACATTTCTAGGAGGGAGCTAGGTTGGCTTCCAAGAGGGATTACGTAATTTCTAGGCAGAGAAACTAACTACTACCCAAAATTTCCATTTCTCTGCTGAGCATCCCAACTACGAGGAACTGTGGAATTTTCTCAATGAACAGTGACAGGAAGATTTGCGTAATTCTGGAGCTAAGCAAGTTAAGTGACAAAATTGCGTAATTTAAGGAGAGAAGGCCGATTTCCCTCCAGAATTGTGCAATTACATAAGGGAGTTTCTCAACCTGCAACTGGACCAAGTGTGGAGAAACAACCTATGGGGGGATGCTACAAGCATTGATGGACAGGCTGTCATTCTACAACAAAATCATTGAAGCTTGCGTATTTGACAAGACAAGACATGCTACTGTGAAATGTTGGTAGGGAGCCTCCAAAACGAAGCTAAGGAAAAATTTTGGAGGGTGGTTGTAGCTTCTACAATAGATGTTAAAGCTTCAAGAAACAATTGTCTTTTCCATTATCATGACAGAGTATATAGCCGCTTCAGATGCCAGTAAAGAAGTGATATGGTTAAAGGGTATACTTGATGAGATTGGAAGGACACAAGAGAGAGTGAATGTATTGTGTGATAGTGAAAGTGCTATTCACTTGGTTAAAAATCCATCTTATCACAACAAGACCAAGAACAATGATTTAAAGTATCATTTTTTGAAACATGTGATCGATGGTGGAAAAGTAGCTCTCAAGAAAGTCCATACACGGGTGAATTGTGGAGACATATTCATGAAGGCAGTTACAATAGAGAACTTACGATGCTATTTAGCTTCTCTTGGCTTGTATATGACATGATGAATGGACATGGGCAAGGGATTAGAAAAAAATTTGTCGACGTGGAGTTTTTTGAAATACGATAACAAATTATGTAATTATGAGTAAAATATTTGTTAGTTACTCCTAATTAGTTTTATACCGAATAGCAGTTATGCAATGGATAAGAGCCTCTTATAAAACTAGTGAATGTTGGAGAGAATGTAATTATGAAGAATCATTCTTGATTAATAAAGATCCAATCCCTTGCCCCATGGATGTTTCCTTGATACCTTGTCAAGGTTTATGTAAATGTGTGAATTTCATTTAGTTTCCATTCAGTTTTTCCTCCACACATTTTTCCTTTGGTGTTTAATCCTATTTATAAATTTAAGTTCAAGAATCACTCCTATGTTCCTTGATATTGAGCTAAGAATAGGAAATGATTTTCCTATCTTTACACCAAATAACTCTAGACCCTAAAATCCAACAATGCCATTACTTGAAAACTCTAAAACTTTAGCATAAATAATCTCGGAAAGAATTTTAAAGAAATATGAGTGAAAGTTGTATTGCACCAATGCATTTTGGTTGAATAAGAAGCATTAACCTACCAATAATTTAGTTATTAACAAAATGGTCGTAAGTTGCCAAGCAATAAATGCAACATTCTTTAGAATTCCTCTTACAACAAATGTTCGTACTACAAAGGTGGAGAGTTAAGAGTTAAAAATTGTTTACATTCTAGGGTGGATATCATATCTAAATGTGATTGTGCACTTAGATGTGCTGAAGCTAAAAGTGTAGTTGACTAATATGGAAGTATTAATCATGAACCAATATGGAAATGATTGTGCAAGTAGATGTGCTCAAGGTGAAAGTACATTTGTTGACCGTGGAAGTATTAAGCATAAATGAGTATGGAAAAATACTGGTGGATGATGATTAATGAAGAGAGGCAAAAAAAAGTTTGGTAAGTTTAATTGAACACAAAATTGGAATGCCTTGTATGATAAGGATATATCAGTCAATGTGAACCATGGGAGTAAACAAATATTCTAATATTTTACAATACTCTGTTGACATAACACCAGATAAAGCATTAATGGAGAAGAGGAGGTAAATAATTGTTTTCAAACATATTCATAAGTGAAATATCATCATTGTGCTATAGATGTATAATGGAACAAGTCCATGATACAGGAAAGGAATATTATAGTCGTATCCAATTAAAAAATTCTCTGAAAAATGCATAATAAAGAAAAATAATTATTACATTGTATAAATGTAACTAGAGGAATCATACTCGATAAGAAACTAAGTTCAGTAAGTTTAATTGAATAGGGATTTGAAATGGCTTATATAATAAGCGTATTTAAGTCAATGTTAACCATGGGAGTAAACAAATATTCTAATATTTTACTATACTATGTTGAATTACACTAAATAAAGCACTAATGGAGAAGAAAAGGTAGATAAATATTATCAAACACATTTATAGGTGAGATACCATGGTAGTGTTTCAGAGGTATAATGGAACAAGTTGATGATACAAGAAAGGACAATTATAGCCATGTCCCACAAAATAATTCTCAATTTTTTTTTTAAGAAAGATAAATAATTATTACATTGTAGAATGGAGAAATGATACTTCATAATTAATCAAATATCAATAGAGAAATAAGCATTGCAATTAGAAATTCTGTGGAAGGTAATTTAAAATAACCCTGAAAAAATTAAGTTCATTCTACCAACATACACAATATCATTTAGGAAGGAGGCATGATGGACCAACTTTGATATTGGAGTAAACTTCAGTCCATATAATAAAAAAGCATAATAAAAAGGTTGTTTCCATTGTACTAAAATAGGTATGGCATCAAAAGTATTAAGGAAAACCCCCTGTCAACTCACCATACCTTGAAAGATAACAAAAAAATACGAATAGGGATTTGTTAAATGATAAGACGGAATATTTTTGATAAATGAAACCAGAATAGTGGAAAGAAAATAACATTGTATGCAAATTTCTAGGAAGGAACCCTCTTATGAGGCAGAAAAATAGTAACACACTACCCATTGAAGCATATGGTGAAAATCATAAACCATTACAGGTGAATGAACTCTCATAGTAGAGAAAAGCATAATCACTAACAAACCCTAACAAACCCTAGAGTAGAGCCTATGTCCATTGACAACATAAACCAACATGAGAGTAATTAAAACCAACCTCATATAACATGAGCCTTTTGAGTCCTTCCCAAAAGAATCTCCCTACCTGAATTTCACGTTTAACATCCTTGAACATCAACCATATCTGTAATTGCACCAGTTGCTCATTTTTATAGCAATTAAAAGAGAATGAAAATGTGTAACTTGAACTGGAAAAACTCAATCAAGGACAATATTTGAAGATGACACTTTATGAATTAACAAGGCCTAACATATATGGAAATGATACAATTAATTTGAGTTATTTTTCCATTGACTCATGTTGTTTTTCATGTTGTTCTTCTATAGCTACAATTACAAAATTCCAAACATTACAATATCTCATTTTGTTTTGTTAAAGCTAAATCTATAGAGTGGAAAGACTACATTTTTTTTATAAATGCATGTTGTAATTAAATACTATGTACTCAAAAAGACTATGTTAGTAAACTTGACTCAAGATAGAGTCAAAAGTTGACCAAGTTAAACAGTGATGGTTTTGGGACACATGGTATTTTGCACCCATGGTATTCTACCCATGGTATTATATGTAATGGAGCCTATAAAAAGCTAGAAGGACTTCATTGTAATAAAAAGGCCTGGAGGTGAGCGGTGAAGGCTCACTTGGCCGGATTGGCCAGGGTTTTGGCCAAGGATAATGAAATTTCATTATGATCATTTTTTCCCAGATTTGGGGTTTTCCCAGATAAACATCGGATTTCCCAAGGTTTTGGCCAAGGATAATGAAATTTCATTATGATCGGTTTTTCCCCAAATTTGGCGTTTTCCTAGATAAACATGTGTGTTCATGTGTTTATGGTTATTGTTGGTTATTTTTTATATTTGTTCCTCTCAGTAATTCTCCGTAATTAATTTGTGTTCTTGGATAAATTTCTTAACAATTGGTATACAACCAAAGTACCACATTGACTAGAAGTGGGGAGGATCATCGGTATATGAGGATGGATAAATTTCTCCATTGGTATGAGGCCTTCTGGTGTAAGTCCAAAAGCAAATCGATGAGGGCTTAGGCCCAAAGTGGACAATATCGTACCATTTTGGAGATATGTGGTGTCCAGAGTCCTTACAAGTGGTATCAAAGCCATGCCCCGAAGTTAACCAAGTGGATGAATCCTCAGAATGCCGAACGAAGGTGGTCGGCCCCGGTAATATCACGATGGGATCCGTGGATGAGCTCGGTTAGACAGGAGGTGTGCTCCAGATTCTTCATGGACGTGTCTTGGTACCAACACAGTGAAGAGGAGTTGACCTGGGATAGAGCAAGCTCTCGAGGTAGGTGGTGTTCCATGTAAGGCGTGTGCTTCCAAAGCATTGGAGCGGAGAATCTTGGTTGGTAGAGAGTGGATGAATGGATAATCATTTCATGGGAGACTCGATGGTCCTTTGTTTGAGGGGAGGATTGTTGGGTATATGACCAAAGTACCACATTGACTAGAAGTGGGGAGGATCATGGGTATATAAGGATGGAAAAATATCTCCATTGGTATGAGGCCTTTTGGGGTAAGTCCAAAAGCAAATCCATGAGGGCTTAGGCCCAAAGTGGACAATATCATACCATTGTGGAGATATGTGGTGTCCAGAGTCCTAACACATGCACCATTATCTAGATTGGGTGTAATTACCCCAATGCCCAAATTACTAATTGTCATGTTTAACAACTAATAATACAACATTCTGAAACATGACCTGAAATGTAAGAGAGAGGTTGCAACAAAATGAAAAAGGGTGAGAATGCTTAACAAAGAAAATATGATTGCTACGCTAAGAATTCATGAGGACTAAGAAATATAATTTCACTACCTTTAACCTTGTGCAATAGAATCACCCTTCTTCTTCCACTGGTTTCTTATTTGCACTAGAACCACCTCAACTTGCTGCAAAGATGCACCTGAAATAGATGTTGTAATCAAACAGATATCTGATATTAAGACATTTGATTAAAGCCCATAAAAAAGAAAACAATGAAATCTATTTAAAGTGATCATATTTCCTTGCTACTTCATTACAATGTATCCTTTCCACCTGTTGTCATTGCATACATTATCAAAGGTTCTAGTGATGACTGATTTAGTGAATCAACCATTCATGGAAAGATATTAAAAAATTATTCACATTCATCATTACTCACTATTTTTTTTATCCTCTATTATTACCTTGACTTTTAGTTACAAATTATTTATATTATTTTTTTTGTTGAATTAAGCATCAGACCTTCTATTCAAATTGATAATACAACAATATTACAAAATGTACAAATGAGATGTGGGCCACCTATAGCCTAGGAAACCGAGCCTAAGGCCAACTATCTGGGCCCATGGCCCACAAAAGCTAATCGAATGCCCAGACCGTTCGATCTATTATCAGAGATCTAATGGTCATTAACAATATCGTACCACTGACAAGCACCCACTTTAACTCTTGAATCGGACCTGATAAGCCTTTAGACACTGCTCTATAAAAATTTCATGTCTGTTTTGGCTGATAACCCTCGCACATGTAATTTGCGCAAAATCCACCAAATGCCTATGATTCCTGCTATTCTGAGTAACTTTCTCATTGTTTAACATTGCTTTTAGACTCGAAGCCTAAGAAAGATATTGTTAAAGTTGATTTCAAGTCCAGTTCGCTTGGTAACCCCCTTGCTATTTGCCACGTGGAATTGATAAGATTGCTGCTATTTCTCTACCTACTCGCACTTTAACCAAGCTCCCTGCATAGCCAATAAAATGGCAATCTATAGCATGATTCAAATTCATGTAAATACTTGTGCTATCAATTGAAACCTGCCCGAGAACCGTGGGGTTGTAGAATTCTGGGCACATATTCCAGCCTAAGGACTGACCATTCTCTTTGCTTATATCCCTAAACTACTATTTCATGTGGATTAAAATTCAACTGTTTCTAGCTACTAGTATCCCCTACTCTGGTAGAGCTCTCGGTCCGCATTCGCCTGTCTGAGACACTCTTCCCTCAATCTACCATTGGGGATCTCTATCCATTTATATTTATTGTTTCTTTTAGCACAAGGTACACCTTCATTAGCTAAGATGTCTGCTAATTTGTTGGTTGTTTGGTGCACACGAGTGAAACTCAGGATTCTCATGTTCTACAGGTGGGATTGAATCCTTTGATAGACTTCCAGAAGCCTCCAATGTCTCCAAACTTTTTTCTGGAGCTGAGCCATAGCAATTTTTCTTGACTAAATTGATAATCAATTCAAAATCAACTTCAATTATAATTTTATGGAGATTTGAGTCCCTCAAGATTTGTAAGCATTGCTCCAGGACCATGAGCTCTGCCATATTGTTTGTGGCTTTCACCAAATTGCTATGAAAGATTATTTTTATACAACCCTTTTCATCCCTTATCACTCCTCCATAACCATCCATGCTCGAGTTTCCTTTTGAGGCCCCATCAATATTGCATTTCATAAAACCTTGAGGGGGAGGTTGCCAGAAATCCTTACCAACAATTATGCAATTTGCATTTTTGTTTTTACCCTTTGGGGTGAGCCCTTGTAGACTCAACTGGATTAGTATCTGCAAATCAGTATCTTTAGGTTGGTTCTCAAGGGGGCTTTTAATGAGGGTTCCTACCGTCTCATTGAGCTGTCTTAAAATATGTGCCATTATGCTCTGGGAAGAACCTTTCCTATTTTTGAGTATTTTGTTGTTGCGTTATTTCCAGACTTCCCAAATTAGAAATCCTTTCTTGTTTTTGAATATTTTGTTGTTCTATTCTTTCTAGACATCCCAAATGAGAAAGCTTGGAGCTAAAGCCCTAGCTTTGTTGACAGTTTCATTATCAGAGAATTTTTTCCTCCACTTCTTTAAGGTGCTAGTAATACTACCCATGTCCCTGTCAGTTTGTCTAAATATTGAAGTAATCCAATTCCATAATGTGGATATGAATGGGTAGAGGTTGAGAAGGTGATCCATAGTTTCTTCTTGTAATTCACATAGCTGCCATTTCGATGGACCAGCTACCCCTCTTTTCCTAAGGTTTTCCCTGGTTAGATTTTTTTTATGTTGCACTAACCACATGAACAGTTTGATCTTCATCTAGCTTTGGTTCTACCATAGGTCCTTCCATACCCAATAAGGGTTTGAAAATTCAAGCCCAAGGGCTATGCGCTTGGTCTCTTTGAGGTTAAAGGTTCCCTCATTATTATTACCCCATCTCGGCTAGTCTAAATCTATTGATATGAAAATTTTTCTCTGTTCCAGGATAGTTGTTAGAGCTTCGGTCTATGCCTTCAAGTGGGAGTCATCACTGTATACCATGTTCTTCGATATCCTCCATTTTCCCTCACTTTCTTCCTCATCCTAGAAGTCATTTACCCTGAGTAACCTTTCGTGTTCAGTATCGTTCTTGAGATTTGCAAATTCTTCTCTTAATAATTTGGGTTCTTGTTGCCACTTATCCTCCCAAAACCATGTAATGTTTCCATCTCTAATTTCCCAAAGACTATGTTTCTGAACAATGGTTCTATTGTCCCAAGCTTTGTTCCAAATGTGGGAGCCTTTGATGATCACAGACGTTCTAATGTGATCCCTCTCTTGCCAATTGTTTGCATATTTTTGTTTCCAAATTTGGGCCCAAGGGGAAGTTGAATCTTTTAGCCATCTCCACAATAGTTTTGCCCACAAAACTTTGTTTAGCACTTTAGGATCATCCAATCCAAAACCTCCATGTAACTTAGGTTTACATATTTTTTCCCAGGCTACCAAGGCCCATTTTGTTTTCTCTTCCCCTTTGCCCCAAAGAAAATCTCTTTGGATATTTCTGCATAGTTGCATGACTCCATTAGCAGCTCGAAGGGCTGAAAACATAAATATGGGGACATTTTGTAGGATAGCTTTTGTGAGCACTAGTTGTCTTGCTAAGTTCAAAGACCTACTTGTCAATTTCCATAGTTTGTCTTGTAGCTTATTAATCATATGCTCCCAAACCATCTCGCTCAGAGGTTTGTTAGTTAGCGATACTCACATATATTTTGAGGGTATCATATCTCTTTGAAAGCCTAGAATTCTAGATATATTTCTCTAAATAGCAATGTCAGTATTAAAAAAGAAAATCTTTTATTTGGTAAGGCTTACCTCTGTGCCCATAACCATTGCAAATTCTTTCAGGATTTGTTTGTAGGCTAGAGCTTCCCTGACCATAGGTGTGCCCTGTAGCATAGTACCATCCACAAGTTTTTGATGGGTCAAATCATCTCCATTTATGGGGAGTTTGAGACCCTAGATTTTGTTTCTGCTTTGGTAGATTTGATAGCTTTACCTAACCCTTCCATCATGAGAATAAAGGGGAGGTGATAGAGGATCTCCTTGTCTGAGACCTCTCGTCAGATTAAAGGGCTTGGATGGTGAACCATTTACTAGGATTGAAAAACTAGAGGTAGTTACAAGGGCCATCACCCATCTTACCTAGCTATGGTCAAATCCATATGCTATAAGAACTCTCCTTATGTAAGCCCAACTTATCTTATCATAAGCCTTTTCTAGGTCAAGTTGCACAATCATCCCCACCTACCTATTTCTTATATGTGAGCGAACCACCTTGTGTGCTTGAATGATATTTTTGAGAATTTGGTTGCCTTCCACAAACCTAGTTTGTTCCTCAGATACGAGAGTGGGGAGAAGGGGTTTAAGCCTGTTGGCAATTATTTTGTACACCACATTGCATAATGCTATTGGTCTGAATCGGTCTAACGTCATAGAATTATCCTATTTTGGAATTAAGTATATGAAAGAGGTATTGAGTGGCTTTAAAACAATTTTACTTTTCCAAGAGTCCTCCACCACATCGAGGATATCTTACTTGATTATTCCCCAACATGATTTTAAAAAGTCAACATTAAAACCATCCGGACTTGGTGCCTTCCCATTTCTCATTTCTTTGATGACTTCACTGACCTCCTCTTCATTCATAGGCCTATTTAGATTAATTGTCTTCTCTTGTCACAAGCTTAGGAATGTACTTTGTAAAGTCATTGATGAGTTATGATCTGTCTAAGAGAGGTTCCTATGCTATGCCTTGGAAATGTTGAACCAACTCAACTTCTATTTCTTTGTGGGTATTGAGTTGATTTGCTGGAGAATCATTGATTTTTGAGATCCTATCATGAGACCTGTGATCCATGGTAGATTTGTGAAAAAACATTTTATTCCTTTCCCCTTCTTTTAACCATTGTACCCTTGATTTCTGTTTCTAGAATATTTCCTCTTGTTTGCGTAATTCTTTCCATTCCTGTTGATGGTAGTCAGATTGTTCCTTCCTTCCCCTATTGAAACCATCTGTAATGAGGATCTAATTAATTTCGTGTAGCTTCCATTTTGCCACTTTTTTGGCTTCAACAATGTTGCCAAAAGTCATTCTTACTCCAATTTTTAAGCCCGATTTTGATACGTTTCAATATTTTATGTAGGAGGAACATTTTAGTGCCCTGAACTTGCATATCCTCTGTCCACCATTTTCCAATATTGCTGATAATGTTCGGATGGGTGAGCCAAATGTTTTCAAACCTGAAAGGTCTGTTTCTTGGAGTTCCCACCAAGGACGCTTCAAGTTGAACAGGCCAATGATCCGAGCCATGAAAAGGGAGTATCATTGCCGACAAGTCAAGGCTTGTTAGGGTAAGATCCTTCGGGATTATAAATTTTTCTATTTTTGAGGCCACCTGAGACTCTCCCCCCATTTTGTTATTCCAAGTAAAGATGCCATTACTTGTTTCTCTGTCTACTAGCCTCATATTGTTTATAATATTCTGAAATTCTATGGAGTCTTTGCCTAGTGATCTGGTTCCAAATTTTTTTCTGTTAGGGACCTAATCATACTAAGGTCCCCTCCCAAAATCCACAGGATGCCTGAATGTTTGTCTCTTAGATCCTCCAGTGAAGAAATAAGTCTTAGTTTGTCTTCAAGCTTTTGTGGACCATAAACATTTGTGATTAAATAAACTTCCTTATCCCCCAAAGGTTGAATAACCATTGATAAGTAGTTCCTGGATGCTAATCCTCCAGTGAAGTAAGAAGTCTTATTTTGTCTTTAGGCTTCTGTGGACCATAAACATTTGTGATTAAATAAACTTCCTTGTCCCCCAGATGTTGAATAACCACTAATAAGTAGTTCCTAGATGCTTCAACATCGAGGATTCCTAGTTTCTTAGGGTTCCAAAGTGTGAGAATTCCTCCTACCCTTTTGTCTTCTTTAACTTCCAGATATTCATATTTAGTCAGCCATTTGTTGTGTATTTCTCTTATTTTTTATACTGAGCATTTTATTTCCTGGACAAAAATCATATCTGGTTTTTTGTCTTTCATTCTATTATGAAGATTCCTTTATATCCTTTTACTCCCTAGACCCTTATTATTCCATTTTGTGAGCTTCATTAAGAAAGACTCGTAAATGAGTAACTCGTTAGGTCTTTCATCTTTCCTGAATCGATCATGAGTTTTACACACTCTATCAACAACTCGTTCTATTTTTTCCTACTTATTTTCCTTCCTGGGTTCCTAAGAGCTAGTCCCAATGTTGCCTTCATTGTTTTCAACCCTTCGTTGTCCTGACTATGATGGTTTCTTTTCACTCCCGAACCTTTTTCCTGAGTTCCCCATAGGAACATCTATTGCACTCTATTGAACTCTTCTCCTGGTAGTGAATCCATTCCTTTGGTGATTCCCTACTCTAAGAACTTTTCCAGATCTAGATTCCCCCTATCAAGCATATCCTGCAGTTCATGATCCTCTATTCCAATCTCACTCAAGGTCATATCTTGGTCCCTATAAAGTTCCATAGTGTTTAGAAGATCCTCCTATTTTTGGTTGTTGTCATGTGTGTCCTCCATACTCTCTTCCTTTTCCTTCTGTACAATACTTACCTCCACAATCCGATTTGCGTTATCATGCTCCTCCTCTTCTTCTAGTATCTTGTACCTATTCTAAGTTGGTTGCTTTTCCTCATTGATTTTATTTTGGTACTTTCTCACTCCCTTACCTTTGTTTCCCACATTACTAAAGCTTTCAGTTTCTTTCCCTAAGGTAGCTTTAGTTCTGCTTTCTATTTGTCTAAGGGGAAATCTCTGAATAGATGCCCATGTTCATGGAATTTGCAGCATCTGAAAGGAACATGCTCATAGTCTACCTCTTGTACCCATTCTTCATAAAAAACTTCCAAAATTAATTCATCCAGTAGAGATCCAGAGAGGTCCATCTCTACGCAAATCTCGGCAAAGGAGGTATACTTTTGCCCGCCTAGTGACCTCTGATATTTTAACAAAATGCCATAGTTTATTTCCTATTGCTTTTAATGATTATGACTAGCAATAATCGAGTGCTAAGGAGTAGAGCCTTACCCAAACCGGGACTGAAGTGAATGTCTCATGCTCTGAGACATAATTCATCACCCAGGGCCGTATATAGAGGCCAGCGGTAGCATAGACGTAGGGCCCTCCTTCAAACACCCTGTCTTTACCCTCAATGTTAGTAAAAACTACAATGAAGAAACCCTTTGATCCAAGGTTTATATCTATATCCCCTTTAGGTTTCCAATGATTCTTTATCCATGCCTGTAAAGCCTTCTCTATTGGCCATAACCCCATGAATTTACAAATGACTGCATAAATCGCCATGTGTTCCCTATCCATCTGTAGCGTTGGATCACTTAACACCACTCTAGGTGTGATAGTTACCCTAGGCTTACACAGTTCACTTCGATTTCTGGTATCCACATTTTGAATTTCTCCTTCTATTCGTTTTTCTTTTCTGACTTCTTCCTGCGTATTTTTCTGCCTCTGTGTACCTATGTTGTCCTGTTTCCCTCCTCTTAAAATTCTAGTATTAGCCTCGATAGGTTTCTTGAATCGATTGGAGGCTGCCTGACTGTAGGAGGGAGTGGAAATCCCCCCCTCTCGCCTCTCCATGGTGCGCAACACTTACCTTATGCTGCAAACCCTACCTCTCTCAACCGTTCTTTAGACTTCAAGGTCGTAAGCAATTTCAATCCTTTGCATCAAATTATCTATATTGTTAATATTATTATAGTGAAACATATATCTAGAAATTTATGAAGGTAAAGTGATGCTCAAAACATGCAGAACAGAACAATGTAAGCTCATGTCTTCTCATGTGTTAATGAGAAGACATACACATATAAAAATTCTTAAATATAAGGTTACATGAAATTATTTGACGAGTGATTATTATACAGAAAAATTCAAGAATCATGGAATATAAAGTTTCGAGTATCCATTAAAAATAACTTAAATATTTTCATTTATATATATGTTACAATTGAAATCATGTTGAAATATGATAATACAGTCTTGGATATGTTACTTGGATATGTATGGACTTTTATGGATGTGTAGGTGATGGAATGAGGTCTATAAGTTCATATTTTGGATTGCACGATTAAAAGAATTTTATTATTTTTATGATTCTATTGATTTTTACCAAGGCTTTTCTAGCATATTATTAAGTATATGGTGAATGTAATAATGAAATCATAGTTTTTAAAATAAAAATAACTACAATTCAGAAAATGTTTTTTATATACCTAAAATGTATGTTTTTTCAATATCCCTATGATAAACTAAGTTTCACCAGGTTTGACAAATTTTCCAAAGAAAATTACCAAAATTCTCAAATGTGGAGCATGCGAAATAAACGGGGAATCAAAAACCAACCAAGAAATTATTTGTTAAGAATCATGTTTTTTTAGCTTTTTAACTTCAAAACTACGTCAGTAGGTACAATGTTTGAGTGAAGTAATGGTATAAACTTCATAAATATGGTTTTATAATCAATTTTTTTAAATTTAAAAATGTAGTGAGAACATATATCAATTTCACAGTAATTTTAGATACAATAAGAAAATTGGGTTAGAGCCAATAAGTTCATATATTAAATCACATTTCATATAATGAATTATTTTTAACAATAATATAAGTGGATTTTGGACTTTAAATATAAATATTAACATAAACTAATTTTTGGAAAATTCTAAAACTCACAAAAAAAGTTTTGTTGGATAGATGTATTTTTGTTTATTAAGATGCATCAAACTACCAACAATTTAGTCCTTAACAAAATGATTGTATGCTACTAAGCAATAAGTACTACATTCTATGGTAGATATGGTATGTAAATGTGATTTTGCATCAACACTTACTTAATGTGGATGAAGTAAGTACAAATCACTATAGATCACGTTAAAAGTGATATAGGTGGATTTTGGACCTAAAGTACAAGTATGAACTTAAACTAACTTTTGGAAAACTCTAAAACACAAGCTTAAAGAAACTTGGAAACACTTTTAAAGCAATCCAAGTAATTTTGTTTTTACATTTATGTATTTTCTAAGCAATAATTGCAATATTCTTTAGAATTCCCTTTACAACAGATGTTCATAATAGATGATCATAATACACAAGTGGAGAGTGAAGCATTAAAAACTATTTGTATTATAGGGTAGATATGTTATCTAAATATGATTGTTCATGTATAGGTGTTTAATGTGCAGGTACAGGTGGAATAATGATCGGATGAGGATTTCGGGGGTTAATCAAAACCCATTTCCCTAAAAGAAAATCGATCCTAAGGCCCATAGGTTATGGGCCACAAGCCTTATCGGAAGCATTAATATAGGCATTTAAGCCCTAAATCGATGAACCATTGGACTATCAGAGTTTTTTTAACTATCAGAAGCTTAGCATATTGGTGTTTAAGCGTTAAACCCATGGTCAACACATTTTACAAAATACACAGAAAAGCCATCAAAATCCAACTCCAAATACTTGCATCGGACTTCAACATTTGTACACCTGCGTTTATAAATTCTTTTGGGTCTGCTTCTTATCGCTTCCCCATTTCTCTGTTCCAATGCCAACTTCCTATTGCCGACACCGCCGATTGCCGATCAACGCATTGTCACTATCAGCATATCAGCCTTTTGTTGTTCCGCTCTCCAAGTCCTTTGGCCTCCCTTCCACTCCAACACACTAATCCACTATGCCTTCCAGATCCGACTAGAGTATAGACCAACTTCCATAAGTTTTCAGGACCGGATTCCGGATCCACTAAGTGCCTTTACATTGTTTCCTAATCTAATTGGAATTCAGCTAAGGATTGACAGATTTCTACGTTAAAACAAAATTCTCTACCATACACTTGCATTCAAGCCACGACATTCATATATATAATAGTTAATTGATATCATAGGGTCACCATCAATCCTACAGTGATCGATGGTTGACCAAACCTGTACACAGAACATTTAGACTATTCATGAAATACAATACACCAACACAATTCAACACTAAATGCACATTTCCTATTACACACAAGATAGTTACAAATATAAGTAATTTCAGCCTTAGCACAATTTATGCTCTCAACTATATTTCAACAATGCATTTTTTACAAATTTTGTCTCTATCACTCTCTATATATCCTACTGAACGTGCAATTTCATCACACATATATTTATATGGAAACATTGGCTCAGATCACTATGAAGTATCCAATCACGTCCTTTCTTCAAAACTCTCAACTAATCGCACACATGGCAGATTACATTTAGATAAGTCTTCTAGAGACTTATCCATTCCATCCTTTAAGCTCCGTTTTAGACAGAAAGTCCCGTTGTTCAGCTCGATGGTCCATGTCCTCATCCTTTGTCACTTTGGATTCCTCCTTTTAACTAAGGGTGCTAGATGCTCCTTCATCAAACTCCTGAGGCACAAAAATTTATTACCTCCTCGTGATCTGATTCTCCTTGTCCTTAGAAATTCTACCCACATCACTTCTTCAGTGGAACTACTTTTATGGTCCTCTGTTAGTTGCAACCAAACCTCTGTAGTAACGGTCTCCTTCTCCTACATGATACCTCACCAAGCTCTGCTCACTTAGTCTTTTGGCATCCTTCAGGTTCTCTCCTCTAGAACCATATGAGCACTCCATGCTCTAGGTTTGCTACAATCTTCTCACTTTCGGTTGTTGTTCTCCATGCAACAATAAGACCATAACTCTCAATACTTTAACCCATTGTGCCTCCTACTCCTTCTTTCTCTTAGGACAATCTTTAACATTCCTTTTCATGTAGAATCTTCGTCTTCTTTGATACCAAATAATGGGATGAGGGTTTTGGGGGTTAATCAAAATCCCTTTCCCTAAAAAAAATTGATCCCGATGCCTGTGGGTTATGGGCCAGAAGCCTTATCGAAAGCATTAATATAGGCATCTAAGCCTTAAATCCATGAACCATTCAACTATCGGAGCATTTTTACACTATAGAAAGCTTAGCATATTAGTGTTCAAGCCTTATACCCTTTCTCAACACATATTACGAAATACACGGAAAAGCCATGAAAATCCCACTTCGAATACATGCACCAGACTTGAACATTTATAAACCCACATTTATAAATGATGTCAGCTCCATTTCTTGTCGCTTTCCTGTAGCTCTGTTTTGACGCCGACTTCCTATTGCCAACACCACCGATTGCTGATCAACACATTCTCACTATCGGCATATCGCCCTTTGGCTATTCTGTTGTCTAAGTCCTTTGGCCTCCCTAATATGCAATCATCGATTGCATCTCCACCATTGATCCCCTTTTGATCCAACAGTGCTCGTTTTATCGGTGGTCGCTCATCAGTACTTGTCCAAGGCCTTATTCCCTTCCACTCCAATGTGTCAATCCGATATGCCTTCCGGATCCGACAAGAGTATAGACCAACTTCCATAAGTTTTTAGGTCTGGATTCTGGATTCACAAAGTGCCTTTGCGCTGTTCCTTAATGTAATTCGAATTGAGCTAAGGATTGATGGATTTTTGTGTTAAAACATATTTCTCTACCATACACCTGCATTCACACCATGACATTCATATATATAATAGCTAATTGATATCTTAGGGCCGTCATCGATGCTACAGTGATTTATGGTTGACCAAACCTGCACACATAACATTTAGACTATTCAAGAAATACAATACATCGGCACAATTCAACACTAAATGTGCATTTTCTATTATACACATAATAACTACAAATCTAAGGCATTTCAGCCTTAGCATGGTTTCTCCTCTCGACTACATTTCAACACTCTATTTTTTTACAAATTCTATCTCTATCACTCTCTATATGTCCTATTGAATGCACAGGTTCATCACACATATATTTATATGGAATCATTGGATTGGATCACTGTGAAGGATCTGATCACATCCTTTCCTCAAAACTCTCAACTAATCGCATACATGGCATATTACATTTAGATAAGTCTTCTAGAGACTTATCCATTCCATCCTTTAAGCTCTATTTTAAACATAAAGTCCCGTTATTCAGCTCCATGGTCCATGTCCTCCTTGTTTTTCGCTTTGGATTCCTCCTTTTGACTAAGGGTGTTGGATGCTCCTGCATCAAATAATTAAGCATGAAATAGTATGGAAAAATACTTGTGAATACTGATTAATGAGGAGAGAAAACAAAAATTTCAATAAGTTTAATTGAAGGAATTTGGAATGGGTTGTATAATAAGGGTATTTTAGTCAATGTGAACTAAAAACAATGGGAGTAAACAAATATTATAATATTTTAATATACTTTGTTGAAATAACACCCCAAACACTAATGAAAAAAGAAAAAGTAAACCATTGTTGTCCAACACATTCATAACCGAAATACAAATAATAGATTTACATTTATTGAAAGTTTTTTTTTCTATTTATTTTCTTTTATATATATTTAAATTATTTTTATAAAAAAAATCTAAATTAAATATTTATATTAAAATAAATTATATCAATTAAGATTAACCTATTTAAATTTGTAGACTGAAAAGTAAATTTTGGATAGGTTAAACAAATAGCTATAAGTAATTAAGTTAGATTTAGGTCTAAATTTTTGTAAGTAATTAAATGATTTATTTTAAATTAATAAAGTATTACTAAATGTTTTAAATATAATGTATTTTTAAAATTAAAAAAAATACTATTGAAAAATAGAATATATAATAATATTTAATAATATATTATTCAAATGATAAGCTAAATTAATAATGTGTTAAAACATTGGGTAAAAGGTCGTCAATGTTGTCAGGATAATTAAAATTTGTGTGAATTTTTTTAAATAAAAAAATTCATAATAGAAGTGTTTGAATTTTGGAGTATTTGATTTATGTTTTTGATATTGAAAGTAGGTTAGCACCATTAAAAATCCAAAGCACCCAAAACCAGTTTCAACCAAATTTATAAGTAAATTTCCATTGTTTTACAGGCAAATTTAAAACAACCAATACAATTACATAGTCAAAATTTCACACAATTAATACAATTATAAAGATTAAAATTAACTACTAATAATAAGTACTTGGTTGATCATCGTATATCATCCAACAAGAGAAAATTGACTTTTTGTCCTCCTTACCTCCATATCTAGACTTTTAGTAAACCTAACTCTTCAGAGAAATTTTAAGTTTAAACAATTTTCCATTCAAGACTTTTCATATAGCTAATTCCATTTATAGACCCTTACAGAAAGGCATTTTTGAATTTTGAAGTTTCTACATTCGTTATGAATTAGTTTGTCGTAACTTTTCACATGTCTTAGTTTTCCTTACATTAGATACTTTACACTCACCCATTCCTTATTCTTGCCTAATGTTATACCTCTTACTCATCAGGTGGTTTTTTTATTCTAAAAATATTTTAGAATTTGAAGAATAAAAAATAGCTAAAACAATGATCACACTCTTTGTCTTATTCCAAGAACCTCTCAAAATTTGTAATTGAGAAAAGCATGACCAGAGGAATCTGTGAGGAAAGCAGGACCAAAGGAGGAAAGGAACTGTTTAGGATTTTCTAACTATATCGTGATATGTTTTCTGAAAACCAACTCGTGGTTACTGCGATTGTGATAATTTCCTATTTAATAAACCCTAAATTCACTTGTATGAAATCTCTTCAAAACATATTTACCTTGTCGCTATGTTTGTCTTTAAAACCCCATTCTCATGGTCACCTCTGCACCAATAAGCCTTATCTGCACATTGCTTCATGTTTCAAATTTGCCTCCTTGAGCTCTCCCACCATGTAGTGACCAATATGTAGAAAGGGAATAGAACAGACATGCTAGAGCTCTTCGTATACTAAACATAGGAGGGCATCACAATGGAACAAGCCCCAATTCTCTCAACAAAAATCATCTTTTCCCTTAGTGCTCATAAAACCTTTCTCTATATGAAGACAGAAAAGGAAAACAGTTAAAATGAGTTTCTCATAAGTTAAAATCCTAATTTATTGTTAACCATTTTAAACTATTAACTAACTATGAAGGTGGGAACAAAAACTGTTAAAATGAGTTTCACATGAGTTAAAATTCTATTTTTTTGTTAACCATTTTAAACTATTAACATGAAACTATTATTAATAACTATTAACCTAAGATTGTTATTAATAAATATTACTAATAACTATCACCTCACTATTAATTTGGATATGCTAGGTCTCTATAATACTAGTGATTACCCCATTACTATTGTAGTAATATCCGTTATTAACATTGTTGTGTCCCTATTGTCCCCATATTGTTATTACTGTGCCCCATAGAATCCCTCTATTGTTATTTTTGTGCCTTTATATTATTATTGTTAGGTCCGCTCAGTTATATTGTGACTCCTTAGACTCCCATATATAGAAAGTAGGTTTTGTCATTTGAATCATTCAAGAATTGTTCATTTGTGTAATGTAAAGGAGGTTGCCCCCTCAAAGAGGCTTATTTCTAAGGCGTTCATCTATCTTTTCTATATTTTTGTCAGCTGGTTTCATAACATTTGGTATTGGAGCTTTGGATTCTAGGGTTTTTCTGCTCCAAATAGGTCATCGTGGCATTTTTTCTATAACTTTTTTGCTGTGATGTTTCAAAAGTGAAAAAAGAAAACCCATTTGAGACAAAATTGTATTAACCTATTTAAATTTGTCGACTTAAAAGTAAATTTCACATAGGATTTTCTAACTATATCATGATATGTTTTGTGAAAACAAACTCGTGCTTACTGCGATTGTGATAATTTCCTATTTAATAAACCCTAAATGCACTTGTATGAAATCTCTTGAAAACATATTTACCTTGTTGCTAAGTTTGTCTTTAAAACCCTATTTTCAAGGTCACCTCTGCACCAATAAGCCTTATCTGCACATTGCTTCATGTTTCAAGTTTGCCTCCTTAAGCTCCCCCATCATGTAGTAACCAATATGTAGAAAGGGAATAGAACAGACATACTAGAGCTCTTCGTATATTAAACATAGGAGGGCATCACAATGGAACAAGCCTCAATTCTCTCAACAAAAATCATCTTTTCCCTTAGTGCTCCTAAAACCTTTCTCTATATGAAGAAACAGAAGCAAAACAGTTAAAATGAGTTTCTCATAAGTTAAAATTTTAATTTTTTGTTAACCATTTTAAACTATTAACTAACTATGAAGACAGAGAACAAAAACAGTTAAAATGAGTTTCACATGAGTTAAAATTCTATTTTTTTTGTTAACCATTTTAAACTGTTAACATGAAACTATTATCAATAATTATTAACCTAAAATTGTTATTAATAAATATTACTAATAACTATCACCTCACTATTAATTTGGATATGCTAGGTCCCTATAATACTAGTGATTACCCCATTACTATTGTAGTAGTATCGCTTATTATCATTGTTGTGTCCCTATTGTCCCCATATTGTTATTATTGTGCCCCATATAATCTCTCTATTGTTATTTTTGTGCCTTTATATTATTATTGTTAGGTTAGCTGGTTTATATTCTGACTCCTTAGACTCCCATATATAGAAAGGAGGTTTTGTCATTTGAATCATCCAAGAATTGTTCATTTGTGTAATGTAAAGGAGGTTGCCCCCTCAAAGAGGCTTATTTCTAAGGTGTTCATCTATCTTTTCTATATTTTTGTCACCTGCTTTCATAACATTTGATATCGGAGCTTTGGATTCTAGGGTTTTGTTGCTCCAAATAGGTCATCATGGCATTTTTTCTATAACTTTTTTGATGTGACATTTCAAAAGTGAAAAAATAAAACCCATTTGAGACGAAATCGCACTGAAAGATGGTTCCGAATTTCAGACCATTTTGTGCTAAATTTGCAAAGATATGATCTGAGTAAGTTGGTCTTTTTACAAACTCCTGAATTACATTCCAAACAAGTGGCCTAGAGAAACTCATCATAACTTTATCTCTAACCATTGAATTAAAATTTTGTAAGAAGTTACAAAAATAGGAAAGACTGTAGTTTCTTGTATATATTTTTCAGAGCCAAAGGTCGAAACAGGGACATGTGACACGTCGTAAAATTTTGCTCTTCTAAACTAGTCTATAATCAGGTCACTATGGGAGAATCCAATTGGGATCAAACTGGTGGCATTGGAAAGAGAACACAGAGGGCTACTAGAGGTTGCAATTTTAGAACTGGATGATCTGAAATTATAGAGATACATCAAAGGCAATATCGAGCTCCTACAAAGTGAAAAAAGGTGTGTAGATTTTTTTAAAATTTTGCTTAAGCTTGGTTTGAAAAATTATTTTCAAGGAATTCAAAGGGCATAATAGAGAATTATTATTGGTAACTAATGCCCCGAGGAAGGAAAATGCAAACACCTAGTAAGCAACCTGAAATCTCTAGCATGACTCATGAAGAAGAGGAAGAAATGCTACATGATATATCGAAATTACAAGACCAAGTGCAACAAATTTCACTCTCACAAAAGCTAACAGAAGCTAAGATAAATGGCGTGGAATCCAAGATAAAGGGCGTGGAAGATAAGATTAATGATTTGAAGATAGATTTGAAGACAGATTTGACAAATTTTCTACAAGAAATACTTACTAATGGTCAAAGAGTAGTAAAGGAAACTCGTGATGCGAACAAAAGAAATGTTAATCATGATTTCAAAGACTCTAATGTTGGATTGAAGACCCACCATATTCTAAAAATCGATATGAGGAAGTTTGATGGTGAGGATCCTGCAACATGGATATTACAGATGGAGCAATTTTTTATCTCAATAATGTGCAAAATGCACAAAAGGTACGTATTGCAACTTTATATTTGGAACCAAATCAGTTTGTATGGTATCAATGGTTTTTCTCTCGTAAACAAATCATCACTTGGGCAATTTTTATGGAAGAATTGACAGCACACTATGAGGATACAAAAAGCAACATTTGTTTTAGCCAATTGATAAGTCTCAAACAAAAGGGTTCAATAATGGAGCACATTGAGGAGTTCCAAAAATTGAACATAAGGGTAAAAAAGATTCTAGAGGAGCATAGGATTGATGTGTTCATAGGGACTTTAAAGGATAATATCCAACATGATGTTCGCCTTTGGGAACTTGATTCATTAGAGAAGAGGCATTCAGGTTAGCAAGAAAAATGGAAAGCAAAATTATGGCAACGAGGAAGCATACCACTCACATCTATAAAGACGAAAGTGGTGTTGCCGCTAGTCTTCCACAACCTATAAGGTTGACACCACAACAATTGGAAGAAAAAAGAGCAAAAGGGCTTTGTTACAGTTGTGATAGCAAATACACTAAAGGTCATAGTGTGCTGAGAAGAAATTATTCTACATAGATTGTGAAGAGGAAGAAGAAAGGAGCAAGAAAGGTCAAAAGAAGAGGATATACTCTAGGAACAAAGCCTAGATGAAGAACAAATGAATCCGACCATATCTTGTAATGCATTGGCGGGAATGACCACTCCTCAAACCATCAAGATAGAAGGACAAATCAAGAAGAAAAAGGTATAGTGTTGATTGATTCAGGAAGTACTCACAATTTTATTCATTGTAAGGTAGAAAAATAATTGAATTGCTTCTTATATCCAGCATCAGATTATCAAGTGATGCTTGCAAATGGAGGAACAATAAATTTCTCTGGAAAGTGCCATAATATCAAGCTATCCATGGGAGAATATGTATTGACTAGCCCAATGCTTTCCATTCCAATGGGAGGTGCTGACGTTGTACTAGGAGTCCAATGGCTACAATCCTGGGTACAATAGCTTTTAATTTTCAAGAACTTTTCATGAGATTTTCTATGGAAGGAAAGAAGGAAGTTGTATTAAGGGGTATTGCAGGGAAACCAGGAAAGATAATCAGCTCTAATGCTATGACAAAGCTTATAAAAAAGGAACAAAGAGGTGTAATTGCACAATTATGTTCGCTAGATGTTTCCACATCGGAATCATCTATTTCTCCAGATCTCCAAAAAATCCTGGATAATCATTCCAAGCTATTTGAGACTCCTAAAGGTCTCCCACCTGTGCGTGATCATGATCATGCTATTCATCTAATTCTGGGAAGTGTTCCTCCAAACATCAGGCCGTACAGATATCCCTATGTCCAAAAGAGTGAAATTGTACGTATGTTTGCAGAACTGCTAGAGGCTGGTATAATTCAACCAAGTCAAAGTTCTTTCTCTGCTATAATAGTCTTAGTGCAGAAGAAGGATGGATCATGGCGCATGTGTCCGGATTATAGGGAGCTCAACAAGCTCACTATTAAAGATAAGTTCCCCATTCCTGTCATTGATGAATTACTCGATGATTGCATGGATCAATTTACTTCACCAGGTTGGATCTTCATTCAGGATATCATCAAATCAGAATGAAGATTGAAGACATTCCGAAAACAGCATTTAGAACTCATGAGGGTTATTATG
>APFE031213138.1:72311-171798 GCA_000404065.3 Pinus taeda | reverse complement strand
GCCTTCATCGGTGCATTCACAGTAAAGTCTACTATAGGATATTGTAAGGTAGAGGTTTGGGTATTTGGTTGATTCTGTGCCATGGGATCAAATACGTGCCAATATCCTTCCGGGATTTCTAGGAGGGTGTTCCTAGATTGGGAAGGGACGGACTTGGCAGGGGTTGGTTTAACGACGCTTCCCTTATCTGGAATTTCTACAGCTAGAATCTCTATTTGAGGGAATGGAGTGCCTTCAATATTAATTCTAGCTGCGCTCTCCTTATCTGGACTGTTTAATAGTTGGATTATCCTAGAAGGAGACCTTGGTTCCTCTATTTCCCCTGTTTCCCCTTCTCCTTCACAAAGGTTACTTAAGTTCCCTTCCTGCAGCCGTTCTGTCACAGAATTTCCAATTTCTTGATAGTCCTGTTCATTAGTCTGGCTGTGGATCTCAGCAAAGGCTCCAGATGGTGATGCTGTAGCCTGAAGGGAACTGGTAGGCTGCTTAGAATTATCCCTTCTAAAGCCTACCGACGGCTGAGATTCAGTTTTCTTGTAGATTTCGTCTATAAAAGTTGTCCTACCAAGGGTCACCAGTCCTTTGGCTTTAACTGGAAGTTTGATATTCTTTTCTATCTCTTTCTTCTTAGTCATACACTCTAGGAAAACTACCAAATCCTATCAACCAGCAATTCTACTAAGAGGGTGGATGGTGGAGCAGGGCTTTTACATGCTCCGTACGCAGGTTCTTACCTTTCGTTTTTAAAATCCAACTCCCTCCTAGCAGATTTGCGCACTACTCTATAAAGGACAAATGGCTATTACCCCTTCCCTGGCAACGGCTCCAAAATGTAGAGCGATAACTAGGGTCTCTCACACCACCAATTATTCCACATTATTAAGTCAATCCGGGATCATTTTGTTCTTTCAAGGAGTAACTCAATCCGAGGCTGTTTTGCCCAAGTAATGCTCGGTAGTATAGCGTTCTAATGATTTGAAAGGAAACAGACACTAAACTGTAACTAAACCAACTCAAAAGATAAAATCACACAAAGCAATTGATCAGTCAAGGGTACGGAACCAATAACCCTTCCCTTTAGAAACTGATAAAGAAAGAAACCAAAGCATGGACTTATAGATCTCGGAGTCAGGCAGCGTCTTGCTGGGCTCACGACAGCCTTAGGCCTGCTATCACGCGAAAGCAACAAAGGCAGATAAGCGAAAGTAAATGGAACAGCAGTTATGAAATGGAACAGCAGTAATCAAATGGAACAGCATAAGTAAAATGGAACAACAGTTATGAAATGGGACAGCAGTCATCAAATGGAACAGCATAAGTAAATGGAACAACAAACTATCATAAACAGGAAACGTAAATCATATGAAAATGGAACAGCAAACTCAAATGGATGTACACGTTCTAAACTATTACAGCAATCCAAGAGTAACGTATGACGTGACTATATTTCTGAACAAAGTGATATTGTCTTCAAGCCTCGCAAACACTTATTTTATATGAATCCAATAATGATACCATTCATACTAATACCTTGTTATAGAAATGGATGCAACTCGAATATATTCACTTTATGTAACACAGAGACGTGAGTTAGAGAACTTATTCAGATTCAGATATTAACTAAGAAGCATAGTCTATCATATAAAAGATATGTCAGATTACTGAAACAAAAGAAATAAGCAAACCACAGCAATCACCGTATGATACAACAGCGAGTGACCGTCGGAGCTGGGCCCTCAACTACCAATGGTACACCGCTTAAAGCTACTTCAGATGCAGAAATGAAGTGAACACAAAGTCCTTTATATTGATTGCATTAACAAAGGTACACAAAATCAGGTCTTCACAAAACTTAATGCTCAAAGCTGTTCTGAATCATGTAATTACAATAATAATTTTCTACGCTCGATGGCGTGGTATCTTTATATAACAGAAATGACGGAGATATCTAGATACAAAAGATAGGCTAAAGCAGCGATCCCTCAGGATCAGAGATCTTGAGGGATTCGCTAATCGTTCAGTTCTTCTCTTTCCTTTCTTGCGTTCTCCGTCTCAGTGTCCTGTGTTCTTTTCCTGGATTATTCGGCTCTAATTTTACTTGATCTTGTCTGCATCTGGTTTCCTATCGATGGGACAACAGTTGCTTTCCCTTCGCTTCTTGTTTTTGCTCGATGATCCCCTGTTTCCACGTCCTTCTGCATAGAAAACATCAATTATTGGTGATTGAGCTTCGTTTGTCCATTCTCACACAATTTATCAAAACCCTTATATTCTTTAGACTTATACTGCAGAAAAGGTTAGAAATATTATTGGAAAACCACTAGATTGTTGTTCAAAAAGCATACCTTCCAAGCGCTCCACAACAGTATTCCCAGAACTTGATGAGGAAGGAAAAATTATATTGGAACTAGAAGCAATCACATAAATAAGAACTTGACAGCTAAGAAATCGGTCAATTTCAGAGTATCTCATCAAGTGGAAGAACTTGTCCGCTGAAGATTCCACATGAGAGGATGTAAATTTTATACAGAAGCATCCATAACTACTCAAGTATTGAGGACAACACTTTTTTGAAGGATAAGGGCATGTTAGGTCCTTATAATACTAGTGATTACCCCATTACTATTGTAATAGTATCCCTTATTAACATTTCTGTGCCCCTATTGTCGCCATATTGTTATTACTGTGCCCCATAGAATCCCTCTACTATTATTTTTGTTCCTTTATATTATTATTATTAGGTTGGCTGGGTTATATTGTGACTCCTTAGAGTCCTATATATAGAAAGGAGGTTTTTTCATTTGAATCATCCAAGAATTGTTCATTTGTGTAATGTAGAGGAGGTTTCGCCCTCGAAGAGGCTTATTTCTAAGGAATTCATCTATCTTTTCTATATTTTTGTGAGCTAGTTTCATAACAGGATACTATTAAAAAAATATAGTATAAGGAGTGTATATAGTATCTATAAATGTTTACTAATTTTCAAGGTAAAAAGAAATCATTTTATAAAATTTGGATAAATCATTTTTAAGAGAAAAAAAACCGTGAACCTTATTTCCTCCATAAAATCTGGTTACATACCAAAAAAGAGATGTATAATTGTTATTATAACTTTACTACATTGAGAGGCACTCTATAACCCACTATAGGGATAGATGTTTAGGCATAAATGTTTATAAAATTTAACATTTAACATTGCTATGTACATTACTTTAAAAAATAATAGAAGATTAAATGTAATATAGAGATGATTATGGGGAAGATGTTGTAGTGTGTGTAAATGAGTGTAAACATTTAAATCTTGGCTCAATTAATAAGAAAAGACTAAAAGTTATAAAAATAATAAAAGTGAATTTGTTCAATTTTATTTTTCTATAAGTTACATTGCTCAATGATAAATTAATAACGGTTTACCAAAAAATCATCGTAGAGTCTTGCTTTGGAAAGAAACAATAAATTGAGGTGTAAAGTGGATAAATAAATTACTTTATATAGGAGAAAACCTTCCATAAATGTTTGTCGGTAGTAACCACCAATAAGTCTACACATTTACAATTTTACTCCTAGATAAGTGGTAAAGAGAAAATAAACAATGATAAGAGGTAACTATATGCTGAACCCTAAACTTGCATCTTTCCTACACATTTTTCTAGATTCTTTCCCTTCACCTGGACCTCCTAAGCTATCAACATCATTGCATATTAGTCATAAAAAGAGTATTTTAAGTGGTTTTTTAACTATGTCCTTGTGTTTGCTGTTTGAACTAAATTTTTTCTTATGAGATGAGGAATCTTGTCATTTTCTACAACTAGTTCAACTTTTCACAACTGTTTTTGTTAAACTACAGGTTGTAGGTGTCAAAAGGTAAAGCAAGCCACATGGGGAAGTTGGAAATGACCTAGACATGGATCAGGTCCCATTAGTCGAGCTGGATTCATCAAAGAAGGCCGTGGTCAATGGTGGTCAAGCCATGGTAAAACAGGAGAGTCCTACGGCAACAGGACTCCATTTTCAAGCACATGAAGAATTTTGTGGCTGTTTCTAGATCTCTGGAGGCACGCTGACACCTGTAGGCTAACCACGATGTGGATCCAACAACCGCTTTCAATAGATTGCCTAATCTCGGTGACCATGATGCTAAATCCATGGACGTTGTTTGTCACGTGTCCTCTGTTCACGTAGTTTGACACGAAAACAGTTATGTAACCTTTGTTATAAATAACGCATTCTTATATGCATAGTAGCTAGTCTTTTAAATGTAATTTTGCTGTTAAGAACTCACTGTGCCATGACACTAGTTTTATTGTTGTAACTATGTTTTGAGATATAGATAAGAAGACTATGTTCTACATGTTTGCATGAACATAATTTTGGATTGATAGCCTGTTGACCGAGGTTGTGCAGAGGGCCTGTGTACACTGAGTTTTCATTTCCATTGTTGCTGTATAGTCCTTATGTATCATTTCTTTATTTTTACTGCATATGTTTTATAGCTATTCGCTTGTATATATATTTCTAACATTTCACTTCTGTCCATAACTTTACAAGTTTTGTATAACGTTGATCAGTGTTTGCATGTTTTAGGATAGAGTAGGGAGCCCAGGCATTTGTATAAAATTTTCACAATAACTAGTGATATGGAATTGATCCTCTGCTGACTTTTCTTTTCTTAGTTTCTTTAAAGTTCTATTTTGTTGATTTCAGTCTTTGTTCATTTGTTTTGGTAAGTTAGTTTAGAAATCAACTCACTCATGTCATTGACAGTTACCTCTGAAAGCCATAGCTAGACTCACTCGCAAGGGATTGAAATATGAATGCTGTGACTTGATTTTAGTTTACTTTTCTGTAATTAGATATTGGATTGCTCATTTCACTGATAGTTACCTCCAAAAGCCATAGCTAGACTAACTAGTGAGGGATTGAAATATGAATGTTGTGATTTGATTTTAGTTTACTTTTCTGCAATTGGATATTGGATTGCTCATTTCATTGGCAGTTACCTCCGAAAGCCATAGCTAGACTAACTAGCGAGGGATTGAAATATGAATGTTGTGATTTGATTCTAGTCTACCTTTCTGCAATTAGATATTGGATTGCTCATTTCATTGACGGTTACCTCCGAAAGCCATAGCTAGACTAACTCGCGAGGGATCGAAATATGAATGATGTAATTTAATTTTAGTTTTACTTTCTTTGTAGTCTTCGATTTCCTTGAGTGCAGTAGCTTAAATCATTTTTTTGTATTTAGACAGCACCATAGATGATAGTTTCATAATCTGTTGTTCATTAATTACTTGTTTTAAATAGCAGCATATTTTTCATTCTTGAGTTAAGTATTATTTTGTGATAGTATGTTCTAATACCTTCTGAAGTGTTAAGTTTTGGGAACCCTTATAAAGGACATAATTGCCTTAAAACTTATAACCATATTTGCCTTCTAGAAAATTAGGAATAGGAATTCCATAAACAAAGATAAAAATCCCCAAAACAACATAAAAATCAAAAACGACAAAAGTAAGAAATAGGTTATCTTGCACATATAGTGCACCACACTTCATCATCTTACGAATCCCAGATTGGTAATTAATGTATCAATTTAGGACACACTAAATTGACCAAACATTTTGGCGCCATTGCTGGGGAAGTGTAACTATGTAGCCAATTTCTTAAAAAAAAAAAACAATAAAAAGAAGGGAAAAACTGATAACTTCTTGAAGTATGCTCTCCTCTTGCACCTAGGGTGATCTGGAGGATCCGGAAAGAGAGTTATTGGTTCAATAATTTCTTGAGTATGCTCTCTTATTGCACCTAGTGTGATATGGAAGATCAAAAAGAGAATTATTGGCCCAATTTGAGGAGGAAAGAAAAAAAAATGACATTCATAGAGCAAGCGATTCTAGGGGAAGGCTTATAGCTAGATCCAAGAGTTTGATTTTCAGAACTCCGTCTTCTTCAAGGCATAGAAAAGAATCACCACCATCTACTCCTAGCCTTAAGATTCTTGGAATTCAAGGACTAGCAACTGAATTAGAGGATTCTCCTACACTGTCTACCAAATCTCATCTAGGAGAAGACCCTTTCTTCACTTCTGCAGGAGAGCATATTGTAATCAAAGAGTTAGAATCACCTGAAGAAGAAAAGGAAGAGACTCTCTCTCATCCACCATTGATAGAAGAACCAGAAGACTCTGAGGAAACTATCATGACAGAGGATGTAGTAAATGGATTTGGGGGTAGAGGTATAGGAGGAGGAAATAATGGAGGTAACAATAGTGGAGGTGGAGGTAATAATGGAAGAAATAGGGAAGGAGATAACTCGTTTGGATTCCCTATAGTTGATGAGGAAACTCACACAACGATGAAAAACATCTCACCATCTGTCCTCCCCAACTTTTATGGATTGTGAAGTGAGGATCCTGAAACATTTATGTTTGAGTTTGAAGTCATGTGCCGAACCTATGACTATATGGAAGACTCTCAAAAACTCAAACTGTTTCCTTCAACATTAAAGGGAACCACTTTGAAATGGTTCATGGGATTAGTTAGTCAGTCTACTAAGACTTGGAATGATATGAAATAAACATTTTTGGATAGATACATGGACTATTTTATGCCCACCAATCACAAGGATGAGGTATTTAAAATGATGCAAAAAGAAGATGAAAACTTGGAGGATTTACTTGAAAGATTTCAATACAATTTAAAGAGAGAAAAAATGAGTAACTTAGATGAGGAAACTTTGAAATCCCATTTATTGAAAGCCATTAGAGATGAATGGATAAATATTTTAAACATGATGGGGAAGGGAGACATTTCTCAATTTCCGCTTCGTGACATAGCAGAACTATGTGTCCATCTCTTGAGAGGAAAATCTAAAATGCCCTAGAGATCCTTCTCTTATCAAAGCAAACAAATCTGCAACTGGATCAGTAAGTAGGGTAGACATTGGCAATATGCTTGATGAATTCAAAATTGATATCCTAGGGAATCTTAGTGAACAACTAGACACCCTTAAAATTGAAAACAAGAAGAAAGTAGAAACTGATGCTCTAGCCATCTTTTGTCCGAAATGTAGGAAGAAACATGCTCTAAGGGAATGCCCCTTGGATGCAAAAGTTGTAGAAACATATATAATTTTCTCAGAGAATCATGAGACCAAGGATTTTGCTTCAATTCCTTGACTCAAAGTTGTCTTTCAAGAAGATCCAAATTTAGTAGAATCTCTCTATTTTGTTTCAAGAAGACCTTGGCAGGAGCAAAAAAATCAAGGGTTTAACAACCCTATGAATTTTCAACCCTCGTCAAATTAGAATTCTTGGCAACAACCTTGGCCCCAACCTCAAAATCCATATGAATCATGGGCACAAGGGATGCAAAATCCTTATGGGATATTTGCTCAATTTTATCAGTATCCTCCATCTTTTTGAAATCAACAAACTCCATAACTTCCAAATCAAAATCCACAACTTTCATTTCCATTTCCACAACAACAACCTTCTCAACAAAATCCAAATCCTCAACTCATGCTTCCATTTCAAGAAAAGACAAACCAACTACCTGCTCATCCATTGCCAAATCCTAACAATAAAAATCCTTAGAATACTTACATGATATACGGACAACAATTTCCTACCTATATGATTGTTCCTCTGAGGAAACTATCTTGTTGGCTAAATATGATTTTCTAGATGAATTAAAGAATTTCTGTATCAAGATCCCCTTGCTACAACCCATTAGAAAGATTCCTATTCTAGCAAAAACAATAAAGGAGTTGTGTCTCAAAAGACCAGGAAGGAAACCAAGAGGTACAAGAAGAATCCACCTGGTAGGAAAAATTACGGATATCATAATGGGAAAAATTACCATGCAAAAGTATGTACATCCAGGTAGTCCAATTGTCAAGACACATATAAACGGGATAGAAATTCCAAACACTTTGATTGACTTAGGGGCTACTATCAACATTATGAGTAGACAGACTATGGAACAGCTTAAACTTCCTAATCTTCTTTTTACACCTACTTTACTGCAACCTGCAGATAGATCAATAATCAAACCAGACAATGTATTAGAAGATATTTCAGTCTCCTTAGATTCTTGGGAATATCTAGTAGACTTCATGATTTTGAATCCCAAGAGTAATCTAGGAGGGACCCACTTATCTTAGGAAGACCTTGGCTAGCCACAACTGATGCTTTCATTAGTTGTAGATCTGGGGATATGTACATTTTTTATGGTAATTCGACAAAGAAATTCAATTTGTATCCTCCAGCAAAAGAACTTACAAAAGTAGGAGACAATGAATGGGTCGATGATGAGGACACTATACAACCTGTCTTTACCATTTCTAAAATCAGTGAAGATAGTCAAATTCTGAATACATTAGAAAATTTTGAGACATCTTCAGAATATGACCTCACACAATTTCAGTTAGATTCTGACATTGAATATTTATCATCAAGACAAATGTCTCTTTACTCTATGGAAGAGTTCGGTAGTTCTAGCATTGTCATTTTTCCGGGTAAAACATTGAATATCAAGAAAAATTTGGAAAAGTCACAACAAGAAGAACTAACCAAAATCTTGCAAAAGCATTCTACTGCATTTGCATGGGAGTATACTGATATGAAAGGTATTGATCCTAAGACTTGCATACATCATATCTATATTGAGGAAAACAATAGACCAATCAGACAACCTCAGAGAAGGATGAATCCAAATCTTAGGGAGATAGTCAAAGAAGAGCTCCAAAAACTACTCAATGTAAACTTCATTTATCCAATTTTAGATAGCCGATGGGTTTCACCTTTGGTTATAGTACTTAAAAAGAATCGCAAATGGAGGGTATGCATTGATTATAGTGAATTTAACAAAGCAAATTTGAAGGATCACTTTCCCTTTCCCTTTATCGATCAAGTATTAGATACATTAGAAGGCAAAAAGTACTTTTCATTTCTGGATGGTTTTAGTGGTTATAATCAAATTCAGGTAGCACCTGAGGATCAATATAAGACCACATTTACTTGTCCATGGGGAAATTTTGCCTATCGAGTGCTTCCTTTTGGATTGTGTAATGCACCCGCAACATTCCAAAGAGCGGTACTAGGAATTTTTTATGATCTAATCCATGATTGTGTAGAGGTTTATATGGATTATTTTACAGTTTATGGTGACTCATTTGAAGAAGCATTAGAAAATTTGGAAAAAATCCTTGTAAGATATAAAGAAACAAAACTTTCATTAAGCCATGAAAAATGCTTTATGATGTTTACTAAAGGTATTGTTTTGGGACATCACATTTTAGGGGATGGGATTAAAGTTGATAGATCAAAAGTCGAAGTCATCTCCAAATTTCCTATTCCAAATTGTCAAAGAGATGTTAGAAGTTTTCTAGGATTTACTAGATACTATCGAAGATTTATAGAAAAATTCACTAAAATAGCATCTCCACTCTTCAAATTGCTTACAAAAGACTGTGAATTCAAATGGGATCCTGATTGTCAATCAACATTTGAAACTTTGAAGACAAGAATATCTAAAGCGCCTATCTTGAGAGGACCAAATTGGAAGCTCCCTTTCCATATTTCTACAGATGATTCAGATACAACTCTAGGAGTTGTGTTGGGTCAAAAATATTTAGTCCCTTATGCCATTTACTATACCAGTAAAAATATGACTCCCACTAAATTGAACTATATTGTAACTGAAAAAGAGTTCTTAGCTATTGTTCATGCAATCAATAAGTTCAGACACTATATAATAGGTTATGAAACTTTTATTCATACTGATCATTTTGCAATTAGATATCTAATGAACAAACTTGTTACTAATGGCAGAGTTACAAGATGGCTCCTAATTTTACAGGAATTCAATATTATTGTGTTGGATAGACCAAGGAAACAAAATACACTAGCTGATTTATTGTCTGGGATTCAGAATACTAAAGAAGATTCTCCTTTAGAGGATAAGTTTCCTGATGAATATTTATTTGCAGTAACTACTAAGAACCCTTGGTATGCAGATATTGCTAACTATTTGGTTACAAGGAAACTACCTCCACATCTATTTTCTAGTGAAATAAGAAAGATTATTCAGGAGAGTTCAAAATAATCATGGATTTCTAATGAATTTTTTAAAACAGGGCCAGATCTTGTGATCAGAAGATGTGTTAGGGAAGATGAAATGCCTGATATCCTCAAGGCATGTCATGATGAACCATGCGGCAGACACTTTGTTGACAAAAGGACATCCTATAAAATCCTCCCTTTAGGATATCATTGGCCTTCCCTCTTTAAAGATGCAAAACAATATGTCAAAAGGTGTGACAGCTGCCGAAGAGTACAGGTACTCATCGAACCCTTTGAAAAATGGGCTTTAGATTTCATTGGACCTATTAATCCGCCATCTAAGCAAAAGAAGTATATATTGGTATGTACTGATTCTGTCACGAAATGCGTAGAAGCCAAAGCATTATTTTTTACCACTAAAAATTTAGTTATTAGTTTTCTTTATGAGGATATTTTTACTCGCTTTGGTGTTCCAAGAGAAATTGTGAGAGATCAGGGAAGTCAATTCACATCTAACTTGGTGGAGAAGTTGATGGAAGAATACAAAATCAATTACAGAAGATCTACTCCTTACCATCCGCAAGTAAATGGTCAAGTGGAGTCTACAAACAATGTTCTTGAAAGTATCATCACCAAAACTGTTGATATACACAGAAGAGATTTGGCAGAAAGGCTTCCTGAAGCCTTGTGGGCCTATAAAACTACATGGAGAAATACAACAGGACATTCTCCCTATGAACTTGTTTATGGGAAAGAAGTCCTACTCCTCATTGAGTTCCAAGTCAAAACCTTCAAGATGGCAGTTCAGTTGGGGATGGATCTATCAGAAGCCCAAAAGAACAGAATGGAGCAGTTGAATGAACTAGATGAGATCAGACAAGAAGCAATCCTAAGAACTGATCTAGTTCAATATCAAAGAGCTAAGTGGCATGAAAAATACATCAAAGAGAAAAAGTTTCAAGAAGGAGACTGGGAATTGCTATTTGATTCCAAGTTTAATGATTTCAAAGGAAAATTCCAGACTCATTGGCTTGGGCCATATGAGATTGACAAAGTCTTTAACAATGGAGAAGTAAGAATCAAAACCATTGATGAATTTCAAACTCCTCTTATTGTGAATGGTCACTGATTAAAGATCTATCATAAGCCACTCTAAAAATAGGAATTTGTCAAAATCTTTGAAGATAATTCTACAATAAGACTGGTGAAGAAGAACCCTTCTTCTCCACCATCCTAGCTTTTGTTCTTTTTTGTTCTAAAAAAAAAAAAATTGTATAAGCTTGAAAACCAATCACTGATTGGCAGTCTTATACAGAAAATATAGGGCAAAAATCAGGAACTCCTGACGCCCTATATTTTCCAAAAAAAAAAAAATCTCTCTCTTTCTCATTTTCATTCCACTCCACTTCATTTTCATTCCACTCCACTTCATTTCATTCCACCAATAAAAGTTTTTATGACCATTTTCATTGATTTAGTCATCATTCATCAATCTCATTTAGTTATATGATCATTGAGTTAGTTTCCACAGCTAAATCCAGTTTCCGCAGTTGGAAACTGATTCCGCAGCTAGTTGTGTTTTCACAGCTAGCACCCTGTCATTAAACATTGGCAGTTAGATAATAGGAAAAATTAATAAGAATTAAATGCACATATGACTGAGGACATATTATGAAGACATGGGGCACCAAAAGGCATCAAAAAGGGGTAGCTGATCAGAGGTTAATGGACAACAAGTGGCAAAAATTCCAAGGTATGAGTAGAAATTTATTCCAAATGGCATTCAAAGCACATTTTTACATAGTTATTAAACCATAAGCTCCACTATATGCAATGATTAGCATGATAGCCTCCATAACCATTCCATGACATTCCTCCACAAACCATGCATTTATTTTTCCAATGGCTTCATGATTAATCCTCGGGTTTAACTCGTGTTTGGCTGCACTTTTACACTCCACCTGTAATTATGGGACATGGCCGATTTGATTACGGCTCTCCTCCACTGCATAAATTCCACAGCCATTTCATGAATGTGTTTATGTCTACTCCGCAGCCGTCTAGTTTAAAAATTATGCCAGGTTCACTTCACTCCCCTACTATTTTATTGAAGCCATGGTTACATTTCTACCATGTTCACCTAAGCCTCCGCTCCATTCCGTGAATTCACTTCGATTGCCTGTCCTCTGTTTTCCGGTTACAGTCACTAGTTTTCTCCATCAACCCTGTTCACTCCCACTAATCCAACCGTCTCACCCCCACTAAACCCTTCTCACATAGACGAATTTTAAGAAAAAAAAGAAAGAATGGGTCTGTTGTTGAGGGCAAAACCAGAAGGGCCCAAGTTTATGGGGGGGTACCCACAAGTAAAGAACTTATTGAAAAAGGCACGATGGCTTCGGTTTATTCAAAAGTTTAGAGGCTATAATAAGGATATTACAAAAGATTTTGCGAGGTATTTTAACGGCATGGAGGTGGAAATTGGGGACCTCAAGTTTACAGTTATCGAGGCATCCATAGCAGTTGCTATAGAACTCCCTCAAGAGGGAGAACGCTAGTTCAAGAACAAGAGCTTTAACGAGAAGGCTTGGAGGGTTATCCTACGCAATACAGGTGTGGATGTAACTATATTCAAATGAGGAATTCATGTTCATGCTTTAGAAGAGAAGTGGGCCAGTTTATTGTTGATTATTCAAAAGTTCATTACGTGTGAAGGCCATTTTGGAGCAATGTATATGTATCATACCCAATTGTTGATGAAATTTTTACAGAATCAAACCCTAAATCTGCCTTAATTTTTATTACTGAGCTTGAAAAAGATGTGAACAGCCGTGTAAAAGAATATAGAGGACATAGAACCCCACTTGTATCATCACGAGCTGGTGAAAATTTTAATTGAAGACTAGTTGAAGAAAAAGAGGGATACCTAGCAATGGTTTTTGGTGAGAAACTATTTTCAAGATCCACCTAAAATTCCTAAGAGTAGTACAGCAGGAAAGAGTAGAAACAAGGAAACTAATATGAGAATTCAAGACACTCCTAAATAAATTAATCAAGAAGATAAGTTGCCTAAAAAAGGTAGGAAAAAACCAAGGATAAAAAGCAAAGAAAATTGAAAGGGAAAATAAACATAGAGGATGTCTACCAATCACCAGAACCCTCCTTAGAAGAGGACCACCAAACACTGTCTGAAAGGCTAACTCACCTTTAAGGAAAACCAACTGCAACCAGGAAGAAAGAAAAGAAAAACAGAGTATGGAGGAAGAGGGCACTAGCCCACAGCATTTAAGGAGAAGCATCAGGCTTAGAGGAAAGTGGAGGAAGGCACAAACAAAAGGGCCCCATTTATTGACTTAGGAGGGAGAACACCGGAAAAAACTCCATCTAGCTATAGCCCACCTCATTCTCAACCAAATATCGAGACCAGTCCTCCAGATGTTGACATAATTCCTTCTTGGCCAGATTATGAAATCAGTCCTCCTCAACAAGACTTTGGGGTCAACCCAAGGGAAACTTCACCCGAGATAGACCCTAATCAGCAAGAGATGTATGATTATATAGAATCCTTGGAAAAGAGAGCCACAGGTCTAAGCACTCCATCCATCTAGCCTCGTCCAGCACAGGACACTCAAATCCAATCATTGAAACAAGAAATTTTTGAGTTAGAGGCCCTAAATAGACACATTAAACATGAAAACGAAGCATTAAAGGAACAAAGCAGACTGGATAAAATCATTCATGAAAATACCATGCTACAGTTTGGGCTATGGCAGAAAAAGAACAATAAATTGAAGAAAAAGTGCGGGACGATAAGTAGAGCACTGATCAATCTTAAATTCAGATGCTTGATGAGGAAGCCTAGGATGTTAGCATCACCCAGGAAGAGAAGAAGAGGGCTAGATGTACTGGCAGAAGTCTCAGAGCATATGATTTGAACGAGATATACTCAAAATTTTGGTTGCATGGGGACATGCAACACCTTCAAAGTGGGGGTATGTTGAGCCCTGAATTTGCATGTTTCCTACACATTTTTCTAGATTCTTTCCATTCGCCTGGACCTCCTAAGCTATCAACATCATTTCATATTAGTCATAAAAGAGCATTTAAAGTGGTTTTTTAACTATGTCCTTGTGTTTTCTCTTTGAACTAGATTTTTGCTTATGAGCTGTGGAATCTTGTCACTTTTCGCAGCTGGTTCAACTTTTCGCAGCTGTTGTTGTTAAACTACACATTGTAGGTGTCACGAGGTAAAGCAGGCCACACTGACAAGTTGGAAATGACCTGGACATGGATCAAGTCCCATTGGTCCAGTTGGATTCATCAAATAAGGCCGTGGTCAACGGTGGCCAAGTGGTGGTCAAACAGGAGAGTCCTACAGCAATAGGACTCTATTTTCAAGCATGTGAAGACTTTCGTGACCGTTTCTAGATCTCTAGAGGCACATTGACACCTGTAGGCTAACTAGATGTGGATCCAACAACCGCTTTCAGTAGATTGCCTAATCTTGACAACCATGATGCTAAATCCATGGAGATTGTTTTTCACGTTTCCTCTGTTCACGTAGTTTTACACGAAAATAGTTATGTAACCTTTGTTATAAATATCGCGTTCTTATATGCATAGTAGCTAGTCCTTTAAATGTAATTTTGCTGTTAAGGACTCACTGTGTTGTGACACTAGTTTTATTGATGTAATTGTGTTTTGAGATATATATAAGAAGACTCTGTTCTACATGTTTGCATGAACATAATTTTGGATTGATAGCCTTTTGACCGAGGTTGTGCAGACGGCCCCTCCACATTGAGGTTTCGTTTCCACTGTTGCTATAGAGTCTTTATGTATCATTTCTTTATTTTTACTGCATATGTTTTATAGCTATTCACTTGTATATATATTTCTAACATTTCACTTCTATCCATAACTTTAAAAGCTTTGTATAACATTGATCAATGTGTGCATGTTTCAAGATAGAATAGGCAGCCCAACCATTTGTATAAAATTTTCACAATAAGTAGTGATATGGAATTGTTCCTCTGCTGACTTTGCTTTTCTTAGTTTCTTTTATGTTCTATTTTATTGATTTCAGTCTTGTTCATTTGTTTTGGTAAGTTACTTTAGAAATCAACTCACTCATTTCATTGATAGTTACCTCCGAAAGCCATAGCTAGACTAACTAGCGAGGGATTGAAATATGAATGTTGTGATTTGATTTTAGTTTACTTTTCTGCAATTAGATATTGGATTGCTCATTTCATAGACAGTTACCTGCGAAAGCCGTAGCTAGACTAACTGGTGAGGGATTGAAATATGAATGTTGTGATTTGATTTTAGTTTACTTTTTTGCAATTAGATATTGGATTGCTCATTTCATTGATAGTTACCTCCAAAACCCATAGCTAGACTAACTGGCGAGGGATTAAAATATGAATGTTGTGATTTGCTTCTAGTTTAATTTTCTACAATTAGATATTGGGTTGATCATTTCATTAACGGTTACCTCCGAAAGCCATAGCTAGACTAACTGGCGAGGGATTGAAATATGAATGATGTAATTTAATTTTATTTTTACCTTCTTTGCAGTCTTTGATTTCCTTGAGTGCAGTAGCTTAAATCATTTTTCTGTATTTAGACAACAGCATAGATGATAGTTTCATAATCAGTAGTTCATTAATTACTTGTTTTAAATAGCAGCATATTTTTCATTCTTGATTTAAGTATTATTTTGTGCTAGTATGTTCTAAGACCTTCTGAAGTGTTAATTTTTGGGAACCCTTATAAAGGACATAATTGCCTTAAAAATTATAACCATACTTGCCTTTTAGAAATTTAGGAATAGGAATTCCATAAACAAAGATAAAAAGCCCCAAAACAACATAAAAATCAAAAACAACAAAAGTAAGAAATAGGTTATCTTGGACATATAGTGTGCCACACCTCGTCGGCTTACGAATCCCGGATTGATAATTAATGTAGAAATTTAGGACACACTAAATTGACCACACACTATTATGGCGGGAGGTAATTGATGGTAAATACTTTGTTTACTTGATTATAAGTTATTTTGAAGTATTAATAATAAAAAATAGATAGACAAATATATAAATATAGGGCAAAAATATTGTGACCATATCCAAAATTTGTGGCATAAAATATGTAAGGTAGTTAAAATATATTATACAAAGGCTACAAGAAGGCCATTAAGAAATGATACAATCAAATGTTTCTAAATTAGTTTTTTTTCATAATAATGAAAAATAAATATTTATTTTTCAATTTTATACATTATAATTTGCATTGGTCAATGCTCAACTAATAGTGATTAACACACAAATTGATTGTTAGAGTCCTATCTTGGCAAGGGCTAATAATTATTCCATAACCACATTTAAATTTAATTACTAAGAATATAAAAACCATAATACTCACCATAAGGTTACATTATAGCATGTTTCTTTACCATGGATATTATTAACTTGTTTGTTACAATACCATGGGCTAGTACCATTGCTTATGAATACCACAAGCCCAAAAACCATAACTCATTTCGGAATGGAAAATTCAAGTCCAAAATACTTTATACATTACATATACCATTAATTAACCAGAGTTAAATTTCTCGATCATTGGGATGGAGAGGGGGAAAGAGAGAGAGAGAGATGGGGCATAGAAAGGAGGGATAGAGAAGGAAAGAGTGAGGGATATAGTGATAGAGCTAGAGGGAATACACAAAGAGAGAGATGTATAGAGAGGAATAAATAGAGAGATCGAGGGAGAGAGGGAGGGAGAGAGATATGGACCTGGAGGGGGAGTCAGAGAGAGGGAAGAACAAAGACATTAAGAGATAGAGGTAGAAAGAAAGAGAGTGGCAGGGGAGAGATTAAGAGAGAGTGAGTCACAGAGGAGAGAACGGAAAACATATAGAAGGAGATGATAGGGAGGGAGAGACACATAGAGGTGGAGATGGGAGAGAGGGGGAGAGAGAGAGAGAGAGGGGGGGGAGATAGAGGGAGGTGGGAGAGAAAGGTAGAGAGAGGAGGGAAGAGAGAGATGAATTGAGAGAGAGAGAGAGGAGAAAATACATATTAAGATAGAGGTGGAGAGATGGAGTGAGTGACGATGGAGAGATAGAGAGAGTAAGTGAGATAGGAGAGCAGGGAAGATAGATCGAAGGGGACAAGAGAGAGAGAGAGAGAGATAAGGGAAAGATAGAGATAGGTAAACCCAAATATGGAGGGGGGAGAGAAGGGGATATAGAGAATTAAATAGGGAGGGAGATACTAATAGAGTTGGAGGGAAGAGAGAGAGGAGGAGAGAGTGATGGGGTGAGAGAAAGAGGGGTGTGGGAGAGAAAGTGAGACAGAGGAAGGAAAAACTAGAGGAATTGATAAAGAGAAGGAGAAAATAATGGAGAGAGAGATGGATATTGAGGGAGAGAAACAAGTATGGAAGATGAAATACATAAATACAGAAAGTTGGTGAGAGAGACACAGTGACAAGGGAGAGATGGGGAGAGAGTGAGGGAGAGAGTAGAGTCGAAGGGAAGAGATAGAGAGAGAAATAGATGGAGCCAATCTAGATATGGTATGCGTGTATATAAAAGCAAACCTAGATCCATCCCAATGCCCAATCTATCAAGCACCGAGAGGGATTAAATATCTTGAGCTGAAAACTTCATTTATAGAGGAAAGGGATTTGATCCCTCTCGGTGCTTCCTAGATCTGGATCTAGGATGGATCTAGGTTGGTTTATGTCATAATAAGGATTTGTAGCGCACATTTAATCCTAACATTGAGACAAACAATTTTGATTTTCCTTTTAATTTTGAGAAAGATAATATGACCAACACATTATGCATGGAAGACATTAGATGTTAATGATCAATTAGTATTTTATATGATGACAATTGATGATGTTCTTATTTTCATTGTCATTCTAGATTGTATTAATTATTATGATATTATTGTGACATTATTGATTTCAAGGATGCTTAGTATGCATATAATATCATAACTAATCATTATGGTCAAATATTATTGACAGTTTTTTAGGGTGGTAAGACACCATGATGATGCATAAGTAAATGATTATGTAGTGATACTAGTTTTCTTATCAAGAATAACTAATGTCAAAATTTGATTTTATTTATGATATATTTTTACAAAATATTTATGATATATTAGTGGATGTAGGAATTTTTGTACCTATTGAGCTACTCGCACATGGTTCGTGGGGATGTAAGGAGAATATTGGACTTTCTTGGAAGGGGTGGGGGTTGGCATAACTGAGACCACCCACTAGCACTATAGCCATGCCTTGGGCTATAAGGTTGGTAGCCTTCACCTTGAAATTACATGATGCCATTCATATTGCATTATACATTCAATCACTTATGAGGTTTCACTAATGCAGGGAGAGAAGGAGAGAGTGGTAATGATAGAGACAAAGGTAGAGTGTGTAGAGGGGTTAGATAGAGGGAGGAGAGAGGACATAGAGTATGATGGAGGTAGGGATAGATATAGGTAGGTATGGGGGGGTAGAGAGAGAGAGAGAATTGGGTAGAGGATATAGATAGAGGGAGAGAAGAAGAGAGATTTCTTTGAATGAGGGACTAATGAGGTGAGAGAAGCAAGAATAAAGAGAAAGAGGAAGTGAGAGGAAGAGGGAGAGATAGACAAAGCGACCGGGTAGGAAGAGGAGGGATTTAATAAAATAATAAAGGGGGAGAGATTAAGGGATAGTGACGGAGAGAAAGAGAGGGAGGGAGAGAGAGAGAGAGAGAGAGAGGGAGAGAGAGATGGAGGTTTGATAGAGAGGGAGAGAGAGGGAGAGAGAGTGTGGAATAATGAGACAAGTGGTGAGTGAGGTACAAAGATAAAGGGATGGATACATTAATATAGCTAGAGGCAGGAGAGAGAGGGGTCACTACAAGGAACATACCTTTTAGAGGAGATTATAATGGAGGATTTTGTTTTATAAATTGGCAAAAATTGTCCAAAAAACACCCTCTAAAACATCCTTTTGGGGTAAGAGAGGTTTTGATGGAACTTCACTACAAATGAAAAAATATGGGTGGTTGGATGTTGTAGGAGATGTTTTTTTGCCAGTTCTCTTAATGGAACAAGTACCAGTGGTGTGCTACATACATAAAAGCACCAAGTGCCATATATAACTAAAATCATTGAGGCATTGAATTTAAATAAAATTGATGCATAATATATATCACACTGCTACCAAGTGATAAAAATGACCTGGGGCATTCTTCTAAGGAATGACATTGTGCCATGCAAAAAATAATTATTGCTCTAGTTCTTTTTTCAAAAAGTCGTGTTGCGTTAATTATATAAAAGGACTAGTGTTGTTAGTTTTTAAAATAACTAGGCTGGAAGTAATATTTTGTAGGATGAGGGATATAGTTATATGAAAGCACTAGTACATTAGGAATTACAATGCACCACAGTGTTGATCTCAAACATGATCAATGCTTGAGTGATAAATGCATGGATTCTCTCATTTTCTTGAAATTAATTAGGGATGAAAAAATATGTTTTCACGATGCTTATATATAGCACAAGGCACTAATGCTTTTATTACGTTATATATGCACTTGTTTTTCTATTTAGATTTTCTCATTTTTGGAAAGATTGACCCATAAGAGTGCAAATATTATAAGTTTTTAAATATGTTATTCATCGAAAAATTGACATATATATTATAACAATATTAATGTACATTAAAATTTCATTACTGAATTTGTATATGATGTTCAGATTTATTTGTTATATTATTATATTTTTATCTATTAATTATAGTATTTAATCATCCTAAAAAGCAAGTTGTGTGTGTTTCTACAATCCATGAGGGTTTTTCTTTAGGGTTTTGTCGCTAGTCACCCATGGCGGGCCACAAAGGAGGGAGATCAGCTCCCTCCTACAGTCAAGTGGTTGTGGATAGAATCAAGGGAGTTGGATCACATCGCTTCAAGAAACCAACAGAGGCTAAGAATACGAAAAAATCGGAAGCTATCAGAACTCAAGGATAGGAAGATAATCATGAGGAATATAGTAAGGAGAAAAGGACAGAGGTTAGCAGCCCGAAAGTTGCTCCTATGAGTACATCAGGGGTCTGTAAACCCAAGTCGACCATTATTCCTCAAGTCATTTTAAGTGACCCAGCGCTAAATGTACATAGAGACCACGTGTTGGAGTATGCTATATTTGCAAATTTATGGGGATGTGGTTGATGGAGAAGGCTTTGCAAGCATGGATAAGGAACCACTGGAAACGAAAGGGGGAAATAGACCTTCACCTTTGGTCGAAGGGCTTCTTCATGGTGGCGTTCACAAGCGTAGAGGATAAAGACAGAGTGTTCGAGGGAGGACCGTATTTTTACACTTCTGCAGGCCTTTATATGAGACCATGGGTAATGAACTTTGTCCCAAAATGAGAAACTTTCACCTCGGTGCTGGTATGGATAAGACTCTATTCCCTTCATTTAGATTATTGGCTATCAGAGTCTCTAGAGGCTTTCGGCAATAAGTTAGGGCATTTTATTAAGATCTCAAATGCTACTCTAAGAGGAAAGTACACCTCCTTCGCCTAGATATGTGTGGAAATGGACTTATCTGGGGCACTTCCAAATGCCATAATTTTAGAAGTGTATGACAAGTAACGGGTGTAGGTGGTGGACTATGAACACATCCCATTTTGGTTCAATAAATTCCATTAGCATGAGCATCTATAAAGGGATTCCCATTGAGCAAGCTGGAGAGCAATACAAAAGCTACTATAGGAAAGGAACCTGAAGGTTTTACCAAGGTTGGGGTAAAGGGAAAGGAGGCAAGCAGTACCAAAAGAAAATTAATGAAGATGGACAATCGAATCACAATAGTTTCAAGATCTTAGAAGAAGAAGTCAAAAACAACGGGACAAACCATGAATTGGATAATATTCCCACTGAGAAGGAAAGTGATACTAATATGGATGAAATACCATAAAAAAAGAAACAAAAGGATGATATGCCGAGCATTATGGAGCTCAGTAGGGACCACAAGATGACCCCATGTAAGGATGGAACAGAGGATCATGAATTGCAAGTGATTCTAGAGAGGGAGAATTTAGATCTAGAAAAGTTTCTGGAGTAGGGAATCACTGTAGTGGTAGACTCTCTGCCAAAAGAGGAGTTTAACAGGGTTATACAGCTCTTCCTCTGGAGATAAAAAATAAAGTGTCTTGGAGGCAAAAGAAACCATGATAGCAAGGAGGATATGGGAGTGAAAACGATGGAGACTACACAGATGGATTCTTCCAAGAACCTGGGTAGGAAAAGAGGAAGAAAAACATAGAATGAGCTATTGACCGAATGTGGAAAACTTATCGTTAACTCAAGTAAGATGAGGGATCTTACTAGTTACTCCTTTACAAACATTTCTTAATGAATCTTACAACCTGTGACATTCGGGTCTAGGAAGTAAAAGGAAACAAAGAACTCTTAGTAGAAGAATGAAAGAAGAAAAATCAGATATGGTGTCTATTCAGGAAAAAAATGTTTGATGGACAAGATCAGAGAGATACACAACAAATGGTTAATCAAATATGAGTATCTAGGTGTTAAAGCAAAAAACTAGGTGGGTGGGATTCTTACTATATGGGATGCTCAAAAACTTGGAATCCCGGATGTTCAAGCTTCTAGGAAATATCTATCGCTGGTGAGTCAACCTTTGGGTGATAAGGAGATCTACATGATCGCTAACATATATGGTCCTCAAAAACTAGAAGAAGAACTTAAGCTTCTCACCTCCCTTGAGAAGCTGAGAGTGAGATATCCTGATATGCCCTGGATTCTGGTGGGGGATTTCAATATGATTAGATTTCTTATAGAGAAAAAAGGTGGTACCAGAAAAGTAGGCAGAGATTACATTTCTTTCTAGAACTTCATGAATAACATGGGGATAGTGGACGCTGAAACAGTAAATGGCACTCTTAATTCTAATAATAAATGGGGAGGGGATTCTCAAGTCACCTTTAAACTAGATAGATTCGTAATCTTAGAGGACCTCTTTCTGAAAGGCCTTGATATGTCAGCTTCAATCCTTCCCTTTGGAGGCTTGGGCCACTAGCCTATCCAACTTGAAGCTAATTTCATGGGTACACCGAGGAACAAACTTTTTAGGTTTGAAAATGTATGGCTCGCTTGCCCTGACCTCAACATCTATATTAACAAATGGTGGGTGGAATATATGCCTATTCAAGGCACTAAAATGTTCATTTTGCGGTAGAGACTTAAACACATCAAATCTAGGCTTAAAGATTGGAACAAAAAAGAGTTTGGTAATATTTTCAAAGCCAAAAGAAAAGTTGAGCAGAAACTCCAGGAGATTAATCAAATCATCATCTCAGAAGGCTTTACCAAAGAATGAAAATTTCCATCTGACTCTCTTCAGAACAAATGGGATGATCAGTGCATGCAAGAGGTGATTTTCTGGAGACAGAAATTGAGGGTGTAGTGTATTAGAGAAGGAGAAAGAAACACAAAGTTTTTTCATAGATCAACCTTGGATCACAGATCTCATAAGAAAATTTCAAAACTTAAAGATTCTCAAGGGAAAGAGCTTGTATCTCATAAAGAAATGGAATCTCTCCTAGTTAAACACTTCCTTAGCATAGCAGAGGAGCCTCTTGTTGACAGATCTCGAGTCATTATCAAATTCACCAAGTTAATTCGTAAGCTTGTAACCAGGGAAGACAACCACAATCTTATCAGGCTAGTGTTTGAAGAGGAGGTTATTGAAGTTATCAATGAGATGCAAAATGGGAAAGCTCCTAACCTTGATCACTTCAATATGGACTTCTTCAAATCTTGCTGGAAAATAGTCAAACAAGATATCCTTGATGTTATGGAAGACTCTAGAAGATCCAAAACTGTTTTGAAAGATCTTAATGCCTCTTCCATAGCTTTGATTCCAAAGCAAGAGAAATCTATCACAGCAGACAGATTCAGACTCATAGCCTTAGGTAATGTGGAGTACAAAATTATTTCCGAAGTGATTGCTAACAGACTCAAGCATTTTCTTCCTAGTCTCATCTCAGAGGAGCAAACTGGATTTGTGGAAGGAAGACATTTTCTCAACAACATCATACAAGCTCACGAGGTGGTACACTCTCTGAAGAGAAATAATCAAGTTGATATGAGCATGCAGCTTGACCTAGCAAAATATTATGATAAGCTAAGTTGGTCTTACATCATGCTAGTGCTAAGATCTTATGGCTTTGACCAAAACTGGATAATATGGGTTATGGTCCTTGTATCCATGGCCAGCTTCTCCATTCTACTTAACGGCTCTCCCTCTAGAACCTTTATGCCTTCTAGAGATCTTAGACAAGGGTATCTGCTCTCCCTCTTCCTGTTTGTTCTCATGATGGAAGGGCTAGGCATAGTGATAAAAATGGCAAATTCTAAAGGAAAAATCCAGGGTCTGAAAACTACTGTGGATGGTGCTACTTCTACTCATCAACAATTTGTTGATGACACAATGTTGCAGGGCATTCCTACGGTCAAGGAAGCCAGATATTTCAAGAAAATTCTGAACAAATTTGCATTGGCCACCGGTATAGAGGTAAGCCTTGACAAATCAAAGGTGTTCCTTTTTAACACTAACATTGCTATTGAGAGAACCTCACTAGAATTCTTGGGTTTCAAAGAGATCATTTACCTTCCAAGTACCTTGGAATGCCTCTTACTAACAAACCTCTGAGCAAGGGAGTGTGGGAGTCGGTAACTAATAAAGTTTAGGATAAAGTTAGGAAACAGACCTGTAGGTCTTTTAATTTGGCGATGCATATGGTGCTTACTAAGGCTGTCTAGCAGGCTATACCGATTTTCATGTTTTTAGCTCTTCCTACTCGTAAAGGAGTTATGCAAAAAATTAGGAGTATTCAATGAGATTTTCTTTGGGGCAAATGGGAAGAGAAAAATATGTTGGCTTTGGTAGCTTGCGACAAGCTCTGCAAACCTAAGGCCCATGGTGGTTTGCAGCGTCATGACCCTGAAATCCTCAGTAGAGTTTCGGGAGCCAAATTTTGGTGGAGGTGGCTCAAGGATTCCGCCAACACTTGGACCAAGCTTTGGAAGCTGAAATATGAAAATAATTGGTAGGAGAGTGATCATATCTGAATGTAAGGGCTCACCAAGGGCTTGCACATTTGGAGCCTTGCTTGGGAGAATAGAGCGATTCTGAGAAGCATCGTTTCTAGGAGATCTGAGCTTGGAACCTTGCATGGTTTTGGGAGGATAACTAGCAGAAGGAACAAAATTTGTTTAGGGGATGACTAACCGCTCTAGAAAATGACATTGACAACAAAGTTTTACTTATGGTAAATGACTTCTGGGATTAGGTAAGGAACAATGGTAAATGGATAATGTGGAAGGATCTTGGTTATAGTGGAGAGAGTCCTTTAAAGGCCCAGGTGTATTCTCTTGCTCTTGACTTGGAGTAGAGGAAGATTTTGATGTCATCCTCGTTTGACTAACTAAAATGGGGTTGAAACACCAAAGGCACCTTCAACCTCAAAGAAGCGAAACACATAGCCCTAGGTTTTGATTATCCAAATCCTGATCAGGTTTGGAATGACCTTTGGCAGAACTCACAATGGATGAAAATCAAGTTGTTTATGTGGTTGGTGCACCAAAAGAAAATTCTCACATGAGAGAATCTTCTGAAAAGGGGCTTTGTTGGCCCATCCAAATGCCATCTATATGACTTGCAAGAGGACACGATGGAACATTTACTAAATATCTACCCTTTCACCTCTACCTTGCGAGTTTAGGTGGCCTCAGTCTTCAGGCAAACCGATATGGACAGACTCAACATCACCAACACTTTGAAGAATTGGAGGAAAGACTTCTCAGGTAGTGAAACCATTAACAAGGCTTGGACTTTGGTTCTAGGCTTTATTATTTGGGATGTCTAGAATGAATGCAATGGAAAGATTTTCAAGAACAAAACAAGTTCGACCGTGAATATCATTGTCCGAATTTTACTACAACTCAAAGATATGAGCAAGGGTGCATAAAGGATATCTTTCACAGTAATTTGGGGACTACCACTAATAACATGGTGGAGCTCACGGCCTTAGAGCAGTACGTGGAAATCCTGATGGAGTTAAATTTACATAGGGCCATCATTGAAGCTCACTCTAAATTGGTCATTAATGCGGCCAAGAAAATGTGTAATGGAATGGCACCTAGAAAAGTGTTGAAACATTAGAGGCTCTCACAGGTCCTTCACCGTATTCATTCCAACATGCAAACCCTGAGAGCTATCAGTTTCGTTCATGTGCGAATAGAACCCAATATGTTAGATGATCATCTAGAAAATGAAGGACTGATATGTAAGGAAAGCTATATTCGTTACGACTGGAATTATATAACCTCTAGTAAACTAGGTGATGATTATCAACGATAGGTAGCCAAAGACATGGCGTACTTCCAAACCATGAATAATGAGTAGGAGGAAGACTAACGAGAGTAGGAGAGAGTGGAAGTCCTTGACCTAGGTTGAAGTGCCATAGCAAATCTTGACCATCAATCCCACAGTGAATGCTTACATCATAGCTAACAATGGGGGTTGAGTGTTTTCTAAAAAACATGCTAGTTGAAGGGCCGCAGGCCATCGGATCTGATGGCTTTCGTTATCAAAGGCTTATCGGGTTTTAAAATGGCCAAAGGTTGATTCCGAGAGCGGACACAAAGTTTTATAGACCATGGTTTATAATCTATATTGGCTCCGTGAAGTGGGTAAAGTGTGACACAAGTTTTTGATGCGATATCATAGAGGATCATCAGATCAAATGGGTTTTTGATCTACGGTGCAGGATCACCGTGCAACTCTGTTGATCAGAGAGAATATCAACTGTTCAATTGAAGGTGAGATCGACAATAGAGATTGAGTGACAAAAATTGGGGAGATTGAACGATAAGAATTGGGGAGAGAGAAACAATCTGAACACTTAGAAATAATGACCAGGGATCTAATTTTCTTTTTGTGTGTAGGGTTTTAGGTTTTGTTGACCCTATCATTTGTTTATCATCAACAGGTCTATCTTTTGTTTGTCTTTACACTTGTAAATATGTGCACCATATGTAATATTTTTCTTGGTTAATTGAAAGCTCCACTCTTACTTGACCAGAAAAAAAATATTTAATCATCCATATATTTAATCACTGGTGTCACATTTCACAAAAACATTGGACATCAAAATATAATAAATAAAAGATTATTTTATTATATGTCAATAAGTGGCTCTTTGTCATACAAAATGGGATTGTTATTAGTAACCCCTTCTCTTTCAATTAGGACTCAATGTCCATTACATTAAAGAAAATATCTAATTTTCATACACAATTATTTCAAAAAATACAATAGGTTGCACTAAGATCCAAATCAATCATCATCCTTCACTGGAACTGTTGTCACTGCTCAAGTGACTTCCATAACTTGGGTTATTGAGAAGAATGTGTTTTTTTTATTTCCTCCATCTTTTTGTCTTTTTGATCTTGGAGTTCCATCTGCAAACATAAAAATAAATCGTATTGAGTGTATCTATATTGGTGAGAATAATGAAAATTGAAATAAATAATAGACATCAATGTAATTCGAATAGAAATATATGTAGAAATAAGTGACTCATAAATAGTCCACATGGTTTCAAAACAAAGTTTCATGTCTTGTTGCAATAAGTCATCTAATGGAATAGTCCCATACTTTGATTCTTGCATGTTTTAGACCCCATTATAAATCATAGATTTAATATAAATATTTTTTTTGTTCTATTAATTAGAAACTCAAAGATGTAAAATAACATAGATGCTTACAAATTCCATAATTAGTTTTTGATATGATAACATATATTCACAACCCTTATTTAACCCAATGTCCACCAATTCTTCTGATGCATTTTATTTGTATGTTAGCACTTATTTCAAGAAATTCAAAGATGTTCGTTGTAAAACAACTTAAAATATACAAAAATGGAACCTTGATTTGTTATAAGGAAATGTTAACAATTACTCACAAATTTTGAAATCAACCATTATTTTTCTTGTCATCCTGTTTTATGTCGTAAATGAGTTCCATCTTATTTTATTTTTTGCAAGAAAATACCTAAAAATGAATATTTAATTCTAAATTATTTTTTATATGTAAAAATGATTACATGTATTTGAAGCACATTGTTGTCGAGAGGGCTCCTCTTGTGATGAAATTATGTCCATTTCTTTGACCATATCGTTGTACACTTTTTTGGACATTCCTATTGGCATGTTCCACATATCATGGCATTGATCATTTGGGATTTTCATAATATTCCATAAAAGTGTAATAAATATGTTGATAATGATATCTAAAAACTAAATATAACAAAATTGATATTAATAATGGTTTGTAGTAATAAATACATATAATTCAAGAAATCATTTTATACAATTAGGAATATTATCTTTTCAATGATTATCTTTTGTTGTTGTATGCTTTTTTTATTGCAAGTATTACATGTCTCATTGACCATTTCTCTGGAAATGCTTCATGTAGTTTAGATATAATTTGGTTCTAAGAATCATCAGATTTATTTTTCTATTGTAAGTGGAAAGTACGCTTATACATTTGTCCTACTAGATCCCTCATAGTTCTATAAAAAAAAATCCCCTTTCATTAACCTACAACACCACTTTAGATGAGCTAAGGAGCAATTCATTGTCATTTACATGTGCTATAATTTTTCTTTTCTTAGAAGAACATTGATATTTTTCATCATTGCTACTCCTTGTAGAACATTAAACATATATGAATTAATAGATTGTTTGAAACATGTTATCTAATATTATTAGGTATATTATTAATTAAAAAAAAATCCCTCATATTGAATGGTATTTTTTCATTGAGCTAATTCATCATTCGACAATTATTTTATCATGATTTTACACTCTTACGCACTTAGGTTAGAAAAAATCTTATCGACCTTTTTCATTTTGTGGCTTTGCGTGACACACACCAACCAATATGTATTAGTTAAACTTACATATAGAAGAAACATATTAATTTTGTAAAGGATTTACAAAGAGCTTTCCTTCTTTGCTTTTTTTGATCTATTATCACTTTGTTGATCAATATTTTTGTTACTTGAGATATTCTGAGAAATGTTTTCTCAGTATACAACCTATAGAATTCAATATCAAAATGATTAAATATATTTTACAAATAAATCAAATAACATTCACCCAAAATAGTTTTGGTAACCGATAAGTGTATCTAAATAAATGTGCCGGCATTTTTAGAATATCAAACACACATGCCGTTTAATGGTTCAGGAATGTATTCATAGACACTTAATCTAAAAAAAACAAAAATCTATTATGATGCGATTTGTAAGGATAAACACACTGAAATGATTTAACAGTGCTATTTGGAAGAGGTGTGTGGATGTGTTCTATTACACAAAGAGAAGTTATTAACATAATATAAAGAATAGAGAGTGTTCTAATATGTTGGTGTGTTGTATTACATAGGAAGCACTGATGTGTTATATTATAGAGGGTGAACCGTGGAATATATAGTCGTTAACAAAAAAAGGATGGAAGATAGCGTATGGCTCTAATTCAATAATTGATTCCCCTACTTTTACATGTCAAACAATATGTATATATATTAGGTACACACAACCATTAAATCTAAAATCCATAAGTTGAAAAACCCTAGTTGTGGAGTGGTAGAGGACGTTAAACCCTAGGCTGAAATTTTGAAGAGGAAGCAGTTATGGTAGGTAAGAATTTTGTTTGTCTTTTATCTGAATTCTAATGAAATTTAAATATGAAAGTAGATCGTAAAATATTTTACTACTAAAATCTATAGTAAATTTTTTATTATACATCATTGTTAATTATTTTAACTAAATTGTGAATGAATCTAAGAAAAATTGTAAAATATTTTAAGAGTAAAATTTAAGATTTTTTCTACCTAGGGTTTTAAGTAAATCACCACACCTTTCAACTTTTGATATTTCTATGGATCCAAAATATTTTGTAGGTCCACAGTGATCTTAGTATGTCTCTCTTGCAAATGATCTGTCTTTTAATTAAACAGTAACAAAAATTGGAAAGTTTTTATTATTAAAATAAACAATACAATTTTAAAAATTTGGTATGCAGGTTTTTGACTGAATCACCATACCTTTTAGCTTCTAATCATTTGAATAGTTTTGCTACTCCAAAGTATTATGTTGTAGCATGATGTTCCTGGTATGCCTCTCCTGCAAATAACTCACTTGAAAATTTGGGTAAAATAATGAAATGGTGAATAAATTTTTACTATTTAAAAGATTATATGAAATTATATTTCGAAAAATCAATTTTCACTCATTTTTTTGTATTAGAAAAGAAAAAAAAATCATGTTTTTTTTTTTCAATTTCTCCGCACATCAGTGCATTTGACAGTCAAGTGCACTCGTGTGTTTATATAAAAAATGCACCAAAATTTCAGGTGTGGGAATGTTTTTTAATGCACCGACATGATACAATTTTCTTTTATTTTCAAAATCCTGAAATGTTGTTAAGAGAGAGTCCATATAGGTTGGTAGAATTTTATGTTTATGGAAAAACCTATGAACAGTTTATGAAACCAACGTTTCAGAATAGCATGGTGAGTCGATCATCAGGGCAATGTGATTTGTATTTTGAGAAGAGAGAGCGTGAAAATATGGAGCTATTAATATTTATTTGAAAAGATATTTGATGTTTCTTTTTTTATTTTTTTAATGTCGGCCTAACTAATTCATAATTATATATATAATATATATATATATATATATATATATATATATATATATAATATATATATATTTTATTTATTTATTTATTTAATATATATAGTATTTATATTATTTTTTAGTGATTGATTAATATTTTAATGTATATTTGATTGATTATATTTATTATATTTATATTATTATTATTATATTATTATTATATTATTATTATTTATTATTTTTAACGAAACAATGTGGTTTCTATCTAAAAGAATAAGTCTCTAATTACATAAAAGGACTTGAGTTGGTTGATTTCAATTTTTTTCAAATGGGAAACAAGTGGCATAGTGCTATTATTTTTTTTTTTTTAACACATCGATGCAATTTTGTAGAAGAGAAACAATATGATAACATATTTTTTTTTTTTTTCAGAATGGGAAAAACTAGCGTGAGTATTATTTAATCACCCTAGTGTTATAGTGTTTTAAACATATGAGTGCACTTTGTTCTGATAAGTGCACCAATTTGGTTTAAAATCTATTTGAAAAGTTAATTTCACATAAAATGACATATTAATCTCAAATTATCCTTTAGAATGTATCCACATGAATTACAGCAGTTCATAGTCTAGATTTTCCCCTTAAAGTTGCCTTATTCTTGAAAAATGGCTGGAAAACTAAATTGAAATTCAGATTCTTGTTATATGGTTATCGAGATTAATTTTGGATATGCACACAAATTTTTATTTCTAATTTTTCTCAAATGTAGGGACAAAATCTCAATAATATCTATAAATGGCCAATTCTTCAAATTCCAGCTGGTTCCATATTGTTGATCAAAGTCCTTCACAAATTTTTCCCTTTCCATCTCGAGTAAGCTCATATTTTATTTATATTTCGATTCTATAAGTGAAATTTTTTTAGTCCATGTTAATTTGAACAAAAATGTATCCAAAATTGCAGGAACCTTATTCGAAATCGAGTTTAGATGCATAAAATATTACTTGATATTTTAAAAAACATCAGAAGCTCTTATCAAGAGTGACATATCACAAGAAGTTGGTAGATGAAAATGAACAGTCTCTTCACCCTGCTAATCGGAACATGGCATCTTCTAACCGCAATCCTCAATAAAAAATGGTAATAATTTTATGGTATAATGTGTTTTCAACAAAACAATCGCATTGACGAGCTTACTAATATCATTGATATTGTCCTAATAGCATTTAATATTTTTTGAAATTAGGATTGTAGTGACAATGAGAAACCCACCTACCATCTTCAAGAGTACCCGAAACCAATCTCAACTTGATAAAATGTTGCATTAAGAGAATGAATATGAGAGAAAGCATACAAAGAATGTTGAATCAACCACCTATTCAATTCTCACTATGTCCATATTCACAAATTAGGGCTGACAACAACACTATTAGTTCTTCATCACAACTTGGAATTGAAGGAAATCAAATTGATATTGGTATGGATGATTGCTTACGAGTTACAGCTGCCATGGAGGCATTTTTGTTAGATTGATTCCAAAATGATGACCGAGGGCATTATTCTCATATCATTGATACCTTATTCGAAAACTTGAAATATGCTTCCACCACCCCTCTTTGGACCTCATGGAAAGTCAAAGTCTACTCAACTGCTAACAATGGTATTGTCGTAATATAATCAAATTTAAAAACGCTTGATTATATGAATGTTAAATATTGACATTGTATAGTTATATTCCCCTAACTACAAGATATTAAAAGGTCAAGGTCTTCCAAGTGATAATGTGCTTCTAGGTAGTGGCAAAGAGGCAAAGAAATTGTTGAAAATGTTGGGTCTCGTTACATATCATAACATTTATGTTCGAATGATTGTATTCTATATAGAGGATCATATGTAGACAAAGACATATGTCCAAAATGTGGGCATGAGAGGTACGATAATTCAAAAGAAATAGGTAAATCACATGGTCCTCCTCATAAGATATTGAGCCACATGCCTGCAATCCTAAGGATTCAAATACTGTTTCATTCCAAAGAATTAGTTATGTTGTAGGGATGGCATGATTCACAAAGATGTAGGTCATGACTTATGTGAATCCCAACATATTTAATAAAAATGAAGCATATACAAGATACATGACATGAAAAATTGAAATATGAAGTATAAAGCCTACAACTTATGATAGCCATGGATGGTGTAAACCTAAATTCCCTTTAAAACACCATCTATTTTATTTGTCATGTAGTAGTGATCAATAAAAATACCCTCCTTTGGTTGTTCATGAAGAATGAACATCTCCTCTTGGCTCTCATAGTTCCTAGTATGAGACAAGTGAATAAAATGGATGTCTACTTACAGCGATTGGTAAATGCATTGAAGGTATTATGCGAAGGGATACATGTGTACGATGTATCAAGACCCATCGTAATAAAGAGGAGTTTTGCATTGTATGACATATGTGTTTACACCATACATGATTATATAAGCCTAGGAGTTTTCTCTAGTAAACTACATTCTTATTGATTTGTTTAGTAGCTAATGTGTCATTCTATATGCAATAATTTCACAAGTCTTGTAACAAAAGGGTATCATGGATGTAAATGTTGTGGACCTTCTCTGAAGGCTAGGTGGTATGAATAACTACGAAAGGCAGGGTATGATTGCTCCAAGGTATTGCTCCTAGAAGAACACCCTTAGAGAAGAGAAACATTCACTTTCAATGGTAAACCAGAGAGAACCCAAAGGCCTACAGTAATGACACTAGCTAAATGGTTTAGAGCATATGAGAGAGAGAACGAGGAGTTTGCAAAATTTTTTTATTCAAATGGAAATTCTATGTTTGATGATCCCTAATTCTTCAACAAATATGTTGAGAAATTACCCATTGGGATGAGAAGGAAAGCTATCTTTTATGAGTTCCCATATTGGGAGAATCTTATGATTTTCCACTTACTAGATCCCATGCATATATTTAAAAATGTTTCATCTTCTTCATGGAGACATAATTATCTAAAAAAAAAATCTAATAGTCTAACACGACTACATCATCGTGATCACATCTAAAAAAACACAAACATTTTAATATAAGATCATCACCCCACACGTCCTCGTAATTTTACAAGTCTCATGTCAAATAAATGTTATATTCACATACACATATATGTGAAAGAACATTAAGTGAACATATCTAACATGACCTAACAATGTACACATCGAAACCAACATATAAATTATGTACATAAACATGAGCAAAAAAATGTAACATATATATATATATATATATAAACAAGTCAAATAAGTGTAATCAAATATCCCATAAAATAGATGTAGCACCAAGCTGGTCTATAGTAGAATACGATGGATGGTCAACTACTCCACAGTCAATATTTGTTGAACTCATCTAAGGTGGAGAAGGAGGTGGTTGGTTTGCATGAGTAGATGATGATGGATGATAAACTACAGTTTTTCCCTAAATGTGGTATGGCAAACTCTGAGGTGGAGGAGGAGGTGGCTAGTCTCCTCTGTTAGGAGAAACATGAGGCACACCCTCTAGCTCTGGAATCTCATCATTAGGTGATTGAAGAGGTTGACTACTAGAAGGATCATCGACACCCTAAAGGACATGATATGATGGGATGGTACAACTAGAAGCATCATGATTACCAACCTCGTCATTCTAATTGTGATCATCACCATGATGATGATCATCAAAATAGTAAACATCACCACCACACTCATCAGATTTATCTATCATTACATGATGCTCGCTTGCATCCCTCATCAATGTTAGTACCCTACTAGCTCAGATGATATGCCACATAAGAGACATCATCTCCCGTTGATAGTCTCTTTACAAAGCCATGGAACTATGATCCACAATGAAATCTCAAGGCCTCACATGACAGACTCCCATATCAAACAAAAATCTAGCTAATAAATCGCGATAGTCCATCCAAACTCATAGCACCAACCTATGACCCCAGATGCCCATGCCCCCTTGAAGATGTCACTCACCCTCTTAGGCCTTACCCATCTCCTCATCTCGTATGACATATAGTGGGGGAGGTAGCACATCCCAATCGAATGTGCCAACATCTACAAAATATATAGTACATAAAAATAACTAGATAATTTTAGTAAATAATTTAATAAAAGAATTTAAATGACACGATAGAATAAATTTTATTCTAATTCATTAAAACAAGAATGACACTAGCTGATTAATTTAAAGAAAACAATAATATTACCTCTATCATTTGGAGGTTCGATCAACAGTTTTGAAAATGATGTTGGGACACTTGAATTAATCCACACACATGGAAATGCTAATGTTACAAATGCATGGTCATACTCACTAGCCAGTAGCACCAGTCCCTCATGAGAAATCTTAGCCAAAAACTTTGGTAGGCCCCTCTTGGGAATTAGCTTGCCCCACATGTGCATCTGGACCTCATTTATTGGACTAGGAAGGTGACGTTTAAATGTAATCCTTGTCTCTCGAAACCTATCAAAATATCAAAAAAATGCTCATAAGAGAAAGGGAAGGTCTTGCTCCCATGTCTCAATGTATGACATCTATCTAAAGCCATGCCAAATTTCGTAAAAAAAAGGCAGACCATCTCATGCAATGTGGCACCTAAATCAGAGAATCAACATAATATAAAATAGGGAAAATAATGCATTATTGATCATTACTAAAATGTGCAATGGTGGTGACTAATAGTGAGAGGCACCTAACCCCCTCTATATCCAAACGGAAAACTTTTTGTTGTCCACCATGACCCTGAAAAGATAATGGATGGACCACATGAGGCCCATCATATCTAAGAGTGTATGCAAGTTGACTTTCAGCTGCAAACCCATGGGGAGAATTAGGGAACCAGATACAATCCTATCCTCTCATGGATAGGCAAGTGATAAAGTATATGTCCCCCTTAGTGGGCCTATACTACGTGCTAGGATAGACATGGAAACATTTCTCCCAGACATTCCATCGACGGATCAGATGTGACAAAAATATAGAGTGTCCCCTTAGGTACATATCCTTGTCATAGTACTTGAAGAGGAAAACATTCATCAAGAGTGTTTAGATCACTACAGTTATAGGAAGAGGGTAGAAATCCCTCTCCCTCTCTCTAACCTTCCATGTTTGGATCATATTTTATGAGTCCGCCTACTACTCCTATGCCTATTGTTGCCCCCTCTCCTACCATATTTTATACTTGATTGACATATAAAATACATCAACATCGTACATAAAATACATTTTTTTATCAAACGAAACATGTATGTACAAATAGGGAAACATAACTTTCAATTCAAAAAAAAAAAATCTACTCGTGCACACATAACACAATGATGTACCAACCCCAGTGCTCATTCAACTAAAACCGCACCACTATCGTTGTTTAGATAAGTATGACGCACCGCTTTTGGTTCGCAACATTAACTTTTTATAGTAGTGTGGAAACATTATGCAACGCTGCAAATATATAACCTTTTTTCACTTGTATTTAATGTTCAAGTTATCGAATGCAACGCATTATGTCTATATTTTAAAATATTAAGTTTACGATGTGTTTGGTCAATATAAATGCATTGGGTGATCTAGAGATGTTTATGTGAATCGTAATGCATTCTAGTCTACAAAATGCACCACTTCAAATATGATGTGCTATGTTCATGTACTGAATTGAGGTACACCCGTTAAATTACAGGGCAGACTGCTATTAGTGTGAGCCAAAAGTATCGAATGAGCTACGTCGTGAAAACAAAAAATTGAAAAACAATAGTAAATTTAGCCTAATTTACAATTTCTGATATGCTAAAAAATTAAATTACAAAGAAACGTAGACATTACCTGGACATTTTTCCATTGGTGAGGCATTATGGTCACGTATTAGAGAAAAAAATTAGGATCGTTTGAAAAAATTGAAAACTGAAACATTGAGAATGGTACGCAAGGATGGTGAGCAAGAGAAGTGCCCACATCAAGGAACTTGCATGTGGCAAGTGTGGAACTGACGCTTCAGATATCTACCACACTATAGATTGTAAAAATGAAAATTATGCCTAGGAGGGTTTCTTTTATCTAACCCTTCTCCAATGCATTTTCCAAATGCACCGGTGTGGGATATATTGAAAAGAACCTCTTGTTTTCAATTTGAAAATATCGTTGTGCTTTTCGTGAGATGCCCCAGGCCATTTCACTATAGGTACTACACTAGTGTAGTGTTTTTAATATAGCACTACCATTTTTATAATTTAAAAACTTCCTAGTAGTGCTCTCTATAAGATGGACCAAGGTGTTTTATTAACCATACCACGTTGAGGCTTCAATGAAAAATAGCACTGAATTTATCTTTTAAAATAATAGTTGTGCTCCTTATTGGTATGCACCAGGTGATTTTACTATGTGAATGGCACCGATGCTATAAAATATTCAAGCACGAGTGTGTTATGTTATGTAGTGCACCATGCGTTTTTTTAAACTTAAATTCTTGATGGCAGACCATATTATTTGTGGCACTAGTGCTTCTATGGATAGTAAAGTACCAATGTGTTTGTATATGTTCGATGCATTGTTAAAAAACACCCACTAAAATATCTGACCATCCACGTCCACTAGTGAATCGACTACAAACTAATGTTTGGGCTATTTTTTTAGGGGCTTCTGGAAAAACCTTTTCTACAAGGTATTTTCCTCGTAGTGGATGAAGATAGGGAAATAAACTAAGAGTGAGGTAGAGAGATAAATATGGGGAGAGAGATAAGGATAAAGGAAAAAGGATAGAGAGATAGAAAGAAGGGGATAGACAGTGACATAAGAGGGATGGATAAAGTGTAATACAAGATAGATAGGGGCGGCGTGGTTGTAGGAGAGAGAGGAGGGATGGGATAGGGAGAGATAGAGAAAGAGAGATGACAAATGGGAGAGAAGGAGGTAGGAAGAATAGGGACAAATAGTGTCAATAAAAGCACACGCATTTTATAGAATGCATGCTCTATCCTACAAAGGTCCATCAAGCATGAAACAATGAGGGAGGTAGGTAGTTGAGGCAATAAAGATTTTGGATGTTAGTCATATGAACATGTGTGCACTCCTAAGAATCCAAGAATAATTTTTTTATGAATGCATGCATATTTATTCTAGTCACACTCCAACTAAATCTCGCTATTTCAACTCACCTAACACCCAAATAATAATATAGTGAAAAAGAATGAAATAATAGTGACAAGAAATTCCTTGTATGAGCTTTTGTGTAATTGGAAAGTAATTTTTTTTCCAATTTTGTTAATGGGAATCAATGTTTTTTCTTTTTGTATAACTAGGAAAAAAAATTGTAATTGGAAGGAAATTTGAGTTATTTGAACATAAATTCCGTATTGTTAAGTAATTGGAAGAAAATTTCTATATTCTTGTGTAATTGGAGGGAAATTTTAATCTTGTTGTAGAATTAGAAGACAACTTTTGTAAGATTGGGAGAGAATCATTGTCTCATTTTTTATGTATGTGTTATATTACTTTCATTACTCCTACCATAGACTATAAATTATGTTGGGCATAATACAGAGGTTATGGGGTAGGGAACCTACTTTGTGTGAGGATTTAGGAGAACTACCCCCCAAAAATGGAATTTGGGTAGTATTTTGCATATGTTTTGTGACTTTTGCCACACAACTTTTATTTTAGTGTTTTTATAGTGCATGGTGGTTGTTCCCATAGATTTGTAATTTCTATCAATGAAATATAGGTTTATGCTAATTCAAGTTAAAAGGATTATTTTTTTACACATGAAATGTGATATCTATCTATCTATATATATGTATATATATATAGATATATAGATATATATATTTCATAGTAATAACATAAAGAGGGATATACTAAAACATAATCTTCATTTTCCTACTTTGGGTTTCGATGGTAAGATATTTGCACTAATGTTTGTGTTTTCAATTGGATATTTTTTTTTTTTTATCAAGAATCGCTTTGCAAAAGCTAGTTGTACATGGTAAAATCTACATTTCATTCAGAATATGTTTTAACTCTAAGGGGATGCTTTTGTGGCCAAGGGTTCATATTATCCCGATGGTAGAGCTTATTATAGTGGGAGATATATCCAATTAGTTCTTGTAGTTAAAGACATGTTGACTTATTCAAAGATAGAGATTGAGAAATTCAACGGGTAGATTTTTGGAATATGGAGGCTCAAAATGAAATATTTTTTGATGGAAAAAGATCAATTGATCAATGTTGATATGAGTATTGCAGAAACAAGGATGACAATAGAATATTAGACCAAGTCAAATTGTAAGGAAAAGAGAACAATATAGTTACTTCTCTTATGTTTAGTATTACTAGATGTTTTCCGAGAAGTTATAGTGAATACATTACAAAACAAGTTAGGTACTTTGTATTAGTATAGGTACCTCGTCAAAAAAAAATTGTATAGAAACAAGTTATGTAACCTTAGGATGAAGTATGGAAACTCAAGGAAATAGAATCTAAATTCCATCAATAATATAGAATGTCATCTATTATCAATTAATATGAAGATTTCTATTGAAGAAAAGTGTATCAACTTGTCATTATCTTCAAAAAACATGTGAGATAATATAGTTATTTCCATAGGTAATAATAAAATTGCTTTAAGTTTTGATCAAATAGTCTCATCCTTGTTATTGGAAAACAAGAGATGAACAAACATGGAAATGTAAAATGTAGGTTTCTTGTCTCTAAAAGGATGCTCATATGATAGAAATAAAAATAACTCCTCAAGTTGGAAATTTAAATATTCACAAAAATTTGTAAAGGTATGTTGAATATGTGGAAAGGAAATTACAAGAAAGATTATGGATCCAAAATTTCTAAAAATGGAAAGGGATCTCGTGATGTTGCTTCTACAAAAGAAAATACCTCATCAGATGAAGGAGAGGATGTGTACTAAAAATTCTTTAGCTACATATGTAGATCATGAGGCATGGTTAGTAAACTTAAGGGCATCCGTCCATATGACTCATCACATGGAATAATTTTTTGGGTATGAAAGGTATGATGAAATAAATATTTTGTTAAGATATCACTCAAAAAATAGAATCATAAGATGAGGAAAAGTCAAGTTGAATTTCATTTCTGGAAGTATTATATAACTCCCTACTATTCTATGCATTCCATGATTGGCCTAAATGTTCATTTCCATAAGTATGATGAGAAATGCACATGTAAAAATAGTCTTTGAAAATATATCTTCATGATGAACTGTGGAGAAATGATATCGTTAGGATAATTCATATTCAAAATTTGTATAAGCTATTATGTAGTGTTATTGATGGTTGGAATAGTTCCATTAGTCCTTATCATGAAGATGAAGAAAGAAAATATCCTATAATATTTCAAAAATTGAATATCTACATGACTTTTAAGAACATATGTAATTGATCAAAAAGATAACCAAATGACTATGCATTTAATGTTCAACCTAGGGGTTGTGTGGAACATGTTGGTTAGCATACATTGTATATGCATATCCCACTTTATAATTTCATTTGGTTCATTTTGTAGCTGTTGTATCAATGATTGGTTTCGAAAATGAAACATAGGATGTTTGCAATCTTGGAAAAGTTCTAAGAAGTTAGAAGTAAATTGACTAACAATACTTGTAAGAAATAAATTAGGCTTGTAATAAATTAAATAGGTTTGTGAGAAAGTAAACACACTTGCAGCAACATAAACGCACATGTAGGAAAGTGAACAAACTTGTGGGAAATTAAACATGTCTACTAGAAATTAAAGATCACACTTTCAAAAATTGAAACAATAGACATCCACCGAGTGGTATTAAGAAGCTTAATGTTGTAACTCCTAGAACGGGAAAAACACATCACATACGAAAGAAAATGAAAGGAATAATAATTATTAATATGAACCCTTTTTTTATTCAAGGAAACAAATGTAATCGTACTTCAGCCATATTTATTTGATAATCTAAATGAATGCTAAACATTCGTAAATGCAAGCATGGAAAATTCGAAATAAATGTGAGTAATCAATTGCATAAGTAAATTGATAAATAAATAGATACAACCATATCTAAATAATAAATTTTCAAAGAAACACAACCTGAAATTAATTACAAAAGTAAATAAATTTTACATGAATAAGACAGTGATTTACATAACACAATCGGAAAATAGAACTACCTAAATTATACAACAATTTTGTTCTATTGGAGTGGACCCCAACTCCATAGAACTGAATGTTGGAATTTATCAAAAATTGTTACATTGACAATATAAATTAATTCAATTAATTGATCTAGCTAAAATAAATAATATTTCATAAATATGAAAAGTAAAAAACTATGCAAAAAATAAATAAATAAAATTAATTAATCAAAGCATCAACAATGAAAATAGACTAGAATTAAAATAAAATCTTAATAATCAATTTTTTCATTATGATTCTTACAATGCTTTAAGTGTCCTCTCTTATGAAATAAAATAGAAATTCCATTTATACATAACATATGTTTAAAAATAAAATAACAACCAATAAATGAAACTCCTAAGTTTCCCATATGGTTTGCTCAAATTAGTAAACAATAAACAACTCATACATAATTCCAAAATAAACTAAGAATGTATAAAATTGATCCAAATACAAATAATGGAGCAACAACTATGTAACGACATCAGCTCAAGTTTCAATTAACTTGAGTTTATGTATTCTCATGGTTTTAATGCTGACTCACCAATCCAAGAATTGCAACATGAGAATTGTGGCAGTGACTTGCAAAACAATTTATGAGTTGCAAAAATGGTGTGAACTAGAGTTCTGGAAATGCGAGTTGGAAAACAACATGAACTAGAGTTCCAACAACAACATGAACTAGAGTTACAACAACAACATGAACTAGAACTGGAACAATAGGAGTTGCAGCAATAACTTAAACTAGAGTTGTAGCATCAAGAGTTGCAATAGTGGGACTTGCAGTAGTAGGATTTTTATAAATAGAGTTGTACCAACATGAATTGGAGTTGCAACAATGGGTGTCACAAAAAAATAGTATGTAAATGTAGTAGTCAGAGTTGTAGTGTGACTTCTCCCTCCTTTGAGGTAGTAAAATTACCTGATTGATCTAGAAATTTCCACAATAGCATTTTTTTTTATTTTTTAAAACATCTCCAATTATTGATTTTATTTCCTTAAAGGTTTGGATCATATACATTACTATCCTAATCACATCAACACATAATGAATCCATTAATAAACCACAAAATTCCTTTTTAGTACTATTAGAACATTCCTTAGTCTATGCATTTTTCTAATTGATTTTTATGATACATTTCTAACACATTATACCTTAACATTTGATTATACATAGATGGTCTATTTATAACATTCTATACTATTGTGCTTGTTATTAGTGTCCCAAATGTCCCTATTTTCTACCCCATTTTAACCTCTATTTTATCTCAACATAAACCTCTCTTTCCTGCACTAGTCCAAGGTAACTACCTATTCCTGCACATCCTTTGTATTATCAAAGTGCTTTATTAATCATTTTTATATGGATTTCATGCCTATTACGTACCTTTTGTAACTTATGTTAATTTCCTAGAATTAATCGATGAACTTAGTATTAATTATGAGTAAGTATGACTAGTGCAAGTAGAATCCTGCACTGCCACGAGGACTGTCCGATATTTCCGTGAGCCAAATATTTCCATGAGGATGGGTTTGATCCTTGACTCGGAGTTTAGTTGTTGATGAACTAATGAAGGATACCATTCACATGCAATCACATAATGTTTTCCAAAGTTTGTCTACGGCCAAGCAAGATATATGTTCCATTATAAATGTTGGTCGATTTTGTAATTTCAGTTGTTAGTCTGTTTGGCCGAAAGGCCTGAATAAGAAAATGTCTATAATTAGTGGAAAACGGCTAAGGTTGAAAGGATTTATAAAATATAGATCATAGAGAGGACTATATAGCAAACCATCGATTGTAATTTCGTTTTCATGTAATTTGGGCATCGCCTCAGCTCTGGGGTTAGACTTGCACTATTATGTACATTTGCTGAATCGAGTAATACAAGAAATCCGCCATGATTTTCATACAAAATTTTTAATTTATCTTTGATGCATATTTGAGTGTTGAGCCTTTTAGTTTCTTAGATGGGAGACGAGTTGGTTGGCTAGGGCCCAGCCAATCCATCTCGTTTACCCCTTGTACTTCTGTTATTCCGAAAGACAATGTGAATATTTCCTTTTGCAGCTGCGTGGTGTGATAGTTCTCATATTTATTTATGAAATTATGATTTAAATCTCTTTTGTATTTAAAATGTGAAATGGATTCGTGGCTTTGGGAGTTAGCTGAGTTTATTTCGTTTATGAAATTCCTTTCTCGCATTTTCTTTACTCTCAATCCTTGTCTCAATTTGATTTCGCTCGAATCATGTAGGAAGCTCTTTCCTACACCTGTGCATGCAGTTGCCTGCACTTTGGTTCAATTCTTCATTTTGTAGCAAACATTGAATTACTTTCCTGCATGTTATTTCCAGATATTTTGCAAGCGAATGAATTGTTAACTTCAGTAATTCTCTTCAGCATTAAAAGTATATCTCCAGAAGATCTAAGAATAGTTGCATGATTATCATAAACATGTTATACGTGTATTTTATGTCTTCTGAACAAAGAATAGAAACAGTTTGAGTGGATTACCAAAGTTAGTCGACACATGCAAATCACTTAGACTACTATCTTGATTCCTTTAAGTTGCTTTCATTTCATGAAGTTTACTTCCTTTGAAATATTTAATTAATTAAAGCATTTATTTTCCACAAATAATTTACTTCAGGATTTCATTTGCAGTTGCAATTCTTTTTCAACACATCTTTCAGTCCTTTCAAAAGTAAGTTGGAAACTAGGTGAAGGAAACTCTGCCTTGGTGCAAGAGTTGGTCCCTTGTCATAGAAACATAAGGCTCTAAGAATTGAAGCTTAGAGCACCTTCACTAAGACATAAATCTTTAATAAGGGACATCAAATATACTATTAGACAGAGACACTATACCTACACTAGTGCAAGCAGATTGCAACAGTGCAACAATAGGTTGTTTCTTTAGAAGGAAGATCAAAGGGAAAACAGATATCCGCAAGGGCTCACTTGTTAAATTGTTAGCCATCCATCTGAATATGAACATAGCATTTCATTTCGACATTTAAGATTATTTCAGTTGTGTGAAAACTCCTTCACTTGATTTACTTGCAAATTGTTCTTTTACATTCCAGCACTAAAGTTTCTTTGGTGTCAATTTCCTTTATGCTTGTTTTATATATGATTCTAAAAGCATTTCCTTTAATAAGTAGGATTAAGAATAGGAAAATTTGATACCACTTCTGGCATTGCATGTGCTTCGTCTCAAAGTTTAGAAAACCCCCTGGTTGATAATTAAGTGTTGAGGAGTTTTCTTAAGCGCAATTCTTGCACCCAACATTTTAGCGGTGTTGCTGAGGAGGTGATTTGAATTGACATGAATTTTCCATTTTTTGCAACACGGGTAAGTCTTCTATTTTTTTTTCCTGTAGTGTGCTTCTATTCTTTGATGAAATTTATAGGTGTTGAATTTTTTTTTTTAAATTGCATTTTTTATTTGAATTTCATTTTGTCATTTTTTGAAATAAATTCCTAAAAGAGGTAGGGTCCGAAGCCCACTACGGGCCAAAGAAATATTGACAAATATGAAACCAAAACTCATATTGGGCCTTCTTTTGCAAGCAAAAAATCCAAACAAACTGAGACTCGTCACGCAGGGACAACCCACCTAGGCTCTGGTAGTAGTGGTCCAGGTGTGACACATCCCATAAAGGGAAATAAGGGGACTGTTGGAACCCATAGTCAGCCTTCTCATCGTATTGAGAGTGGTTCATGTGGAAGAATAACAATGGTAGATATGAAAGACCATGCAGAAGGAAGTGGTCAAAATAAGGTAAATGAGGAACAATACACTTTTGAACTCACGATTGTGAATCCTAATATACAAGTACAAATGAAAATATTTCACCATCAACTCTTCCTCATTCCTACGGTAAGTTACATGAAGATCCATACTCTTTCTTATTTGAGTTCGATATTTTGTGTATAATTTATGTTTACTCATCTGATGCCCAGAAGTTAAAGATGTTTCCTACAACTCTCAAGGACACAGCACTCCGCTGGTTCATGGGTCTACGAGGAAACACTATAAATTGTTTGGAGAAAATGAAGAGAGTGTTCTTATCGAAATATCAGGAATATTGTAAAACTAGAGATATTCAATATGAAATCTTTACTATTGTGTAAAATGATGATGAAACGCTAGAGCACTACTTGGAGAGATTCATGTACATCCTCCAAAGGTCAAAGCACAAATTTGATATAAGTACCATTAGAACCTTGTCCCTATGTCAACTTATTAACGATGCTAGAAACAATTTAAATATGTTAAGACAAGGGGATATTGCTCAAAAAACCTTTGATGAGATCTGTGAGTTGTGAGGGAAATTCTCATGGAACCAATATAGATCCGGTAAAGGAATTCGGAATAGAAACAGGAAAACCGAATCTACTAGTTCTAATATTAATGGATTAGAAAACAAAATGGACAATATGAAAATTGAAATAATGAATATTGTTAGTAAACATATAGACTCTTTGATGTTTCAGCAAAAACTTGTAGAAGAGCAAGAGATATTGTCTATTTTCTATCCTAAATGTAGAAGAAAGCATCCTTTAAGAGAACGTCCTCTTGATATTAAAGAAGCTAATAAATGTGCAATTTGCGTAGATAACCATGTTATAGAAAAATGTCCCTACATACCTAGGGTGAAAGCTATACTTGAAGGGGAAAACCTAAAGCTAAATCACTGCATGCTATGGGAGCACAAAGAAATTGTCCTCAGGTAAGTGCAGGTATGTGTTGAGAAATAAAAAGGGTCTTTTTAACCTCTATTTACCCTACATTAGTTATCAATCCAGGCATGATTCTTTTATCTCAAGAGTGTACTCAGTCTAAGGTCGTCAGTTGTCAAGTGTAATGCTAGTAGTATAGTGTTTTTTACAGAAGTAAATAAATGCTAGAAACAAACTCTAAATGTAATGGAAAGAAATTGAAATTCTTTGTAACTAAATTATTCATTTAAGAAGCTATAACACTCATTAGTCAAGGATGCAGTAATGATAACTCTTTCCTTTGTAAACTGATGCAAATGAAAAGCAATCAAAGAGAAGATCTCTAATCTAGAAACTAGACAACAATAGTCAATGTTCGCTATAGTTGCAGGTCATTCTGCTCACACCAAAGAAATTGCTCGAAATGATAATTCGATTAACATAAAAGGGAACATCAAATAATCCATTGAAAAGATCGAAAAACAAAGCTTTAACTTACAGGAATGAATTAAGCAGCAATCATAATCTCAAGGAATTGAGTAGCAATCTTTAACTAGTAAATGAATTGAACAACAAACCAAGAATGGAACAACAAACTTAAGTAAGTCTATGAAATATTGAACAATGAACTAAATCAAATGTAAATGGACATGAACTAAATCAAATGTTAACAAACAACGAATCTATAATGATGGAATCAATAATTTGAGCTTAGCATAATAAATATTAACCACGATCATAAAGGAACAGAATTGCAGTTGCAATGGAACGGTAATCCAAAGAAACAACAATCACAATTAGAGGTAAAACGTAGCTAAATGAACAACAATAACGATCTATAAGTTAACAACAATGTTACTCTGTAAACGAACAATAATGTCAATCAGCAATGTTACACAGTAATGTCAATCTGTAAAGGAACAACAATGTGATATGATTTCAGAATGAACAGAATAACATTTTAGTTGCAAATAATAACCTTACTATTCAAATACGAATTAGATATAACAGAGCCAGTAAATGAAATGTCAAGGAACGATAGATTACTGAATGAAGCAAGTAAAAGAAATCAAACCACAAAAAAATTGTAGTCAGAAAAATAATGGTACAGAAAGCAAGTGATCCGTTAGAGCTATACCCTTAGCCACCAGGGACGTACTGCTGCAATTACTCCAGAATCAAAGATGGAACATGAGCAAATTTTATGTATTAATCATGGAAATAGAGTTATAGTAATTGCTCTTTAAAGAGAGTCTATGATCAAAGTTCTGTTTGAAACAACAAATTCTATAAAATAACAACAATCTACCCCTTGGGCTAGCAACGTTGTCCCCTTTTGTAGTGGCCAAGTGGAAATACCAAAGATACAGATATTCTTAAGGTAGTGATCCCTTAGGACCAAAGGATCCTGAGGGATTCACCGTATCGTTATCCTTCAGTTATTTCTCTATCCTCTTGCAATGATATGGCATTTCTTCTTCCTTTTCCTGGCTCATGCGATCCAATCTAGATTGTCTCATCTGGATGTGGTTCCCTGTCAAAGGGACAGTAGTTGGTTTTACCTTCTACTTTCCTCTGAAATGGCGATCTTCCATTTTCTTCATTTTCTGCATAGGAAAAGGTAATAATTAGTCATTTTTCATTACTCACAAATCTCTTTAATTTTATCATAATCCTCCATCATATGCCCATCTCATAATGTAAAGAAGCTATGAATTAAAGGAAAAGATAACAAAATAAGTGGTGATTACATACCTTTCCTAATGCTCAACACACCCCCCTGCTTACCCTTTTTCATGTGCTCATGGAAACATTGTAATTGACATGCAAGGCAGTTAGGGAATAGGCTGGAGAAGGATTCTCAGTCAGTGGTCTACAACCATGATTCCTATCTAAGATTGATAAAATATGCCCTGTTTGACGTTCAGGCAATTCGTATAAGGCTCTATACCCTAGTGTAGGATACCAAATGATTGGACTTTGGAACCTACATCCTAACCAAGACGGGCCTTCTCTCAAGATGAGGTCACCATAGATAACCAAGCGGTCAACATCTTGCTTAAAATTCTCAAAATTTAATGGTTCTCTATTTTGGATATTCTGATTAGAAGTTTGGTATCACAATTTAGCTGCTGTTATGGCATGGTCTTTGATGGTTAGTAAGTATTCTACCCCTTGCTAGATGACTGTTGTGTGAATAGGTCCCAATGTTTAGATCACACCCTAAGTTCTCATTAAGCTCCTATGTTTATTCCATAATTGCAATGGGTTTCTAGCTTTACCCTGTACCCATAGATCTAACCAATCCTCCTATCTCTGGAAGACATTGTAGGATTTTAGTCACTTTATCTGACTAACACCAAAAGAAATAAATTCCTGAAGTTGGACATCACCCACAAAAGGGCTAGGGTTCTATGTTGTTTCTCCATCTAACACAAGATTGTGCAAATAAAATTCACATAAAAATCGATGAACTTTCACCCCGTAATGGTTACAATAGTTTATGAAATCATTAATGGTTTTTATCTCTATAGGCACCCTTGCCTTGATAGCCTTAATTTTCAATTGTAAATATCTTTCCACCAAAACCAAAGCATAGTTTCTAGCGGGTATCCTACACACTAGAATATCAGTATACAGAGAACATAAGGTATCCATTTGATTTATGACTTTGTCTAGTCTATGGGTTACCTTTTTTACTCTTTCCTCTGCCCTTCGCCATCCATCGAAGGCGTAGCTTTCTGATGCATTGGTGTTATTTAGCTACTGTTGTAACTTTTGATATTTTTCTTGAGGAATAGTTTCCTTTGTGAGTTTCTCTATCATTTTTTGGGTTTGTGCCAAATCTTTTTCCAGAGTTACTATCCTCGAGTCATTATCCATCATGACAATTTTAGGCTGGAGATCTACTTGGATCTCCTTATTGTGACATCTGGCTTTTATGGTTTGAGTTTTCTTCTCACGAACTGTCTGGTTGGTCATAATACCATAGGACAATGCCTCTATCTGGACTTCCTTATCAAAGGTCGGTGTGCTGTCCTTTTGTGCTTCTACATTTGCAACAGCCAAATGCTCTTCCTTGTGATTCTCAATAACAGGTTTGACTTGAGTCCTCTTTATCTTTTTCTTATGGGTTTTTGCCTGGGTGGCTACACGCTTTGCCCCAAAGGTTCCTTTTGAGTTCTTCCCCATTTTTAAGACTCTTATTTGTTGTCGAAGTTGATTAATTATGTTAACCAATCTCTGTTGTTCCTTTCTCAACTTTTTAATTTCATCTATTTTCTTAGAAGCAACAACTGTTTCTTTTATCAGGCTTGGGCTTTGTACTTCAGGTATTGTACCTTCATCTTGGCCAATTTCCACGTCTCCTTCTTGGAGAACCTCTTCAGTGTTCTGTTGATCAAGTTTTTTAGGGGTAGAAACCCTAGTTTGTTCTGATGTCTCCTGGGAAGCTCCTTCTTCTACCTCTTCTTCATCTTGTAATTCTTTAGGTGTATTCTAACTAGGAACAGATTGTTCTTCTTCCCCATCCTAGTCACTCTTTTCCCCAGATACACTCTTATCATGAGCAAAGTGATCCTCTTCTTTTTCCTCCTTGTCACACATTTCCATGGATGCACTTTTATCACGAGCAGAGTGTTCCTGCGGCCCTTCTTTTGTATGGGGGTTGAGTGGGCTCTGAGGTTGGACATACTCACCCATATTGCCAAACATTTGGGTCAATTCATCTTCTTACAGAGGGTTTTGCAATGGACTTTTGCTACATTGCTTTGTTTCCTCCCCTTCTTCCTGATCGGATTGCTATGTCTCCTCCTTCGGTTCTTCTTCTTTGTTTCCCTCTAATTCTTCTTCGTTTTCCCCACTTTCCAGCTGTGGGGGTTGCTCCTCTTCTGAATCATGTATTTCCATAGGCTAGCTAATGTTTCCCTAGGAATTCCCCAGCACTCCTCTGCTCCTTTCCAATCTGATAGGTTATCTTCATTTCAGTGGTCTACTCGATGTGCTAGCAATATGTTTTCGTTTTGGGGCTAGCAAGGCCAGTCCCCCATCTATCCATAAAATCAATTCTTCCCAACTACTCTGCTATTAGGCAAGACTATAACTGACTATCAACTGAATTAAACCATGATGGCTTACTACTGACTCTACATGTTGAGATTTTCTCATGTTTTGGGAAACATCATGTAATAAAAAAATTAAGAACACATTCAAATTCACAACACATTTTTGCTTTAACATGGCTAATAGTTTGAGATGGCGTGGTCTTGCCACATCTTTTCTGCCATCGCAAGTGATGTAGCTTTGGATAATTCTCACTAATTCTACCTAAGGCTCTCCCAGGGTTGCTGGCAGGACTTCTTTCCCTTTAACAGTGAGGTTCTACCCTTCGTCCCGAAAGATGGTTATGGCATCTCGCAGTCTCACCTTTTTCAGAGTCCATAGAGGTCAAATAGCTAGCAGTCCTGAAACTTCAACAATTATGTCATCTGTGACTGATATCTATCTCCTTCTCACCATGGAATGGTTTTCCTGCAAATTATGCAGAAATTCAATTGCCACCCTCTCATTAGATTGCTGTAGACGGTTAAGGTAGGCTATCAATCCTACCTTGCTAAGATTTCTCGTGTAGCGTTAGATACCATTAACACCTGTGGCTCATAGCGAATTGGTCTTCCTCCAATCTTATTCAGACTTAGTACATTGTAAAAGCATAAAGACGACTATGGAATAGCAAGTTGTTCAAATTTTTAGCTCACTGTTAAAAAAAAACATAGAGAAGATGATGGAACAACAAGCTATTGAGACTTTAATTCACTACTAATTTTTGTAGAGAAGAACATGGAAATGGCATTGGAACAACAAGCCATGCATATTGGGAAACAAAATACCGTTAGACTTGCTATTCCTGAGTTTTGGTGAAGTCATGATACCTCCGAATAATGAGTTGACACGTATGCCAGTGAATTATGGGGATCACCCGCGCCCCCCTGAAATGTGATAGGTTGTCCTTGGCCATAAAATAAAGGAGCAGAATGTACAATGGAATAAAGGAACAACATATAGATATATGACATGTTTACAAAAATGAGTGGATTGCCAAAATCGAGGGGTATGATGAAATCGCTAATAAATATGGAAATGCCATGATCTGATGCGAAAAATGGAGGATAAGACGACTGACGTCGATAAAATTTCTTATCGTTCATTATCCACCTTAACCGTCATGATTGATTTTTAAATGATTTCCATGTATCAAAGGTTTGAAAGGGTTATATGACATAATCTCATGTGAAATCACTTATAAAGATATAAGAAGAGGGTTTTATAATGACTTATGAAAATTATGACTTCAATACCATCAGTAGAGATCTGTTGCCCATAGGTGTCCATAATCTTGACAGAGTTGCTTATTTCACCCTTGGAACCATAATCCATTGTGTATGCCTAGGAAAGTGCAGTGCGCTCTTAGAATGGAGGCCATTGTGCTAGCTTGGTAGCCAGCTGAATCATAATGCCATTCACCAGGAAGGAGCGAAAGGTGGACAGGCCGGCTCGTGATGAGATGTCCTATTCCAAGCACTTTTTACTTTTTGGATGTGCCTCTTGGATCATATCCCTGGTGTGGTGGCCATAGTGGGAATGCCACTTCACTTTCTTGCTTATGATCATGGTAGGCTGGCTCTTGATGAGACCCCCTATCCTTAATCTGACAAATCATGTTAGTAATCATATAGATATGTATATTTTCTTCTTCTTTTTTCTTTTATATAGCACTTTTCTATTTATATACAAAGGGTGGCTCAACACTGCTTAAGAGTAGGGATGGTGTAAGAAGTCTAAACATCTCAATATAGAAAAATATGCCCTTATTCTTATTGAATAATAATGATCAAAGAGAATTATGGGGATTTAGAAAGAACCATCATGATAAAAATAATCAATCACATTGGTATTAGTGAAAATAATGAGAGAAAAGTGATATAAATAGTTGCGTCCTTTCCTCTTTTCTCTTATCAATTCAAAGCTATTTCTTTTAAAGATAAAATTTTTTCTTTGATTCGCTAATTTTAGTATCCTTCAGTTTTTGTATTCTTGCATAAATTTATAGCTATGCCTTAGATGACATTGCTCACAAAAATCCTCTAAATGGTGAAACACACATATACACAAAAAGAAGAAAAATGCACTCAAAAAGTGTGGTTCTTTAGATGGAACATCTATTGTTTCTTTAGAGGGAAAACAAAAGAATATTTGCACACAAAAACCACAAGAAAAAAGAAAAAAACATACTCGAAATTGATGTTCCTTGAGAGGAACAATAGCTAAAGCAAGTATAAACAAAAGATGCGAAAATGTTGTTACTTCAAAAAGGAACAACAAAAAATGAAAGTGTTATTCCTTCGGAAACGAACAACAGAAAAATGAAAGTGTTGTTCCTTAGAAAAGGAACAACAGAGAAACAAAAGTATTGTTCCTTCAGAAAGGAATAATAGAAAAGCGAAAGTTTTGTTCCTTCGTAAAGGAACAGCAGAAAACGAAAGTGTTTTTATTTCAGAAAGGAACAACAAAAATGCAGATGTGTTGTTTCTTCAGAAAGGAACAGACAAAAATGAAAGTGTTGTTCCTTCAGAAAGGAACAGTAAAAAAATGACAGTGATGTTCCTTCGGAAAGGAACAACAAAATGTGAAAGTGTTGTTCCTCCAGAAAGGAACAAAAAAATATGAAAGTGTTGTTCCTTCGAAAAGGAATAGTAAAGCAGTGAAAGTGATGTTCCTTCGGAAAATAACAGTAAAATGTAAAACAAAATTGCAAAAATGCAAAAATATATACAGAAAGTAATTTACACAAATAGAATAGAAAAAGTTATGCACAAAATTTAAAATCAATCAAATTACTTAGTGAACCAAAGGTGTGGAAGAGTTCTCTTCCTCAGCCAGAATCTGAATGTCAGAATCTTGTCGGAGTTGTTGGTAGAAGGATTCCTGAGTAAGCGGTTTGTGGTATAGTCAAACTAGATGGCCATTTGGTTTAAAGGTATATCCAGATCCATGAATAGTAGTCAAAGTAATAGTGCCATTGTCATGCACCTTCTGGATTTCATACAATCCCAGGTAGCGAGTCTGATGTTTTCCCAGAAAACCCTGAAACCTAGAATCATATAGGAGTTCCCAATCTCGTTTATGGAATATTTTCTTTTTGATCAAGGCATCATGCCATTTTGCTCACTGTTGTTGGATTAATGAAATATGTTGAAGAGCCAAGACCCTAATTTCATTTAGCTCGTTGATTTGATGTAGTCTATGAATTTGGGCCTAATTTAAATCTAGACTGACCTCCTGTGTTGTTCTCAACATTTGTATTTTGAACTCTATTGGAAATATGGGTTCCTTTCCAAATACTAGCTAATATGGTGAATAATCGATGGTGTTTCTCCAGGTTGTTTGGTATGCCCACAAGGCTTCCGACAATCTTGTAGCCCAATCACGTCTGTGTGACACAATGGTTTTTGTTAATATTGCTTCTATCACTTTATTCGTGCTCTCTACTTGGCCATTTGCCTATGGGTGGTACGGAGTGGTAATCTTGTGCTGAATATGATAATTTTTAATGTTGCCACAATTTTATTACCTGCAAACTATGGTCCTCCATATGTGATTATGTCTCTTTGGAGGCCATATCGCACAAATATCTGGAATAGGAAATGAATGACAGAGTCCTCTATAGCTCTTGGAAGTGCCTCTGCTTCAACCCATTTGGTAACATACTTTGTTGCTACTAGAATATATGTTTTCTAGTTTGATGGTGGGTTGATCGGACCAACAAAATCGAGCGTCCAACGCTGAAATGGTTCTATTACTAGTTGTGGGTTGAAAGGCATTTCGATGGACTGTCAAAGGGGTCCTGTCTTTGGAAATTGTCATAGGCTTGAACAAATTTCTTCGTGTCTTTGAAGATTGTGGGCTAGTAATACCCTGTTTGCAGAACTTTGTGACTAGTTCTTCGATCTACAAAATGTCTATCACATGGTCTTTCATCATAGGCTTTCAGAATGTCAAATATTTTGTTTTCATGGACGCATCTTCTGATGTACATATTTGCCCCTGTATGAAATAGGTAGCCCCCAATTCAAGAAAATCGGGTACTACGTTAAACAATCTGTTTTCGTTCATTGGGGGTCAGATGCTTTGGTAATTTGCATACTGCTAAATAATTTGCAACATCAGCATACCAGGGTGTCTTGACAGTAACGACGAATAGATGTTCATCTAGAAATTGATCTTTAACTTCTGTTGTATCCACTAGCTTCAGCATCCGTGAGAGAAAATCAGCTACAGGATTCTCTTTCCTAGGTCGATCTTTTATTGTGATGTTGAATTCATGCAATAAAATCAACCATCTTATTACTCTACCATTTTTAATTGGTTTATTTGCTAAATATTTTATGGCAGAGTGATCTGTATATAAAACAACATGATATCCAATGATATAATGCCTAAATTTATTCACAACATATATTACAACTAAAAAATTTTTTTGAGTAACAGTATAGTTTAGCTTAGCAGCATGTATTACAGCTAAAAATTCTTGCTAATATAATAGATTTCATATGGTTTTTTGTCTTCTTCATGCCCAAGGGCTGCTCCAATAGCTGTGTCCGAAGCATCTGATGAAATTTGAAATGGCAGGTCCCAATTTGGGCCTCTGAGCACTGGGGTTGTGGACACAAGATTTTTCAAATTCTCAAAAGCATGGTCACATTTATTTTTCCAAACAAAATCAACATTCCCTATTAGTGAATATATAGGTGGAGGTATTTGAGAAAGATGTTCTATAAATCTCCTATAATAACCAAAAAATGCAAGAAAATTGTGTACCTCTGTCTATATGATAGGAGTAGGTATTAACAAAATTATTTGGATTTTGGTTGGATGTACCTATATTCTAGCCACTGAGATATAATGACCTAGGATGAGTCCTTTAGTCGTCATCATATAGCACTTTTCGTGGCTCTAGCAGAGCCTGGTGGCGATACATTGTTGTGGCACCTTTTCAAATGTGTCTAGTGCTCAGTTGAAATCTTCTGCGTATGGTGTGAAATCATCCATGTATTCTCTGAGACTTTCATTTATTAAATCTGAAAAGATGTTGAGGATGGCCCTTCGAAATGTGGCAGGGTCATTGCACAGGCCAAAGTGTAGGACACTATAGGCAAACGTTCCCCAACGACAGGTAAAACTAGTTTTGTACTGGTCTTCAAGGGCAATCTGAATCTGATAGTACCTGCTAAAGCCATCCAAGAAAGAAAATAATTTCTTTTCTTCTAATGTATCTAATACCTAGCCAGTAAATGGAAGGGGAAAGTGGTCTTTCTGGGTTTCTTTGTCTGATTCTCTATAATCTACACAAATCCTCCACTTTCCATTCTTCTTTTGCACTACTACTAGCGGAGAGACCCATTTGCCATCGGAGATCGGATAAATAATGTTTACATCCAAAATCTTTTATAATTCATCTTTCAAAATGTCTTTCAGGTGAGGACTAAATATCCGTTGGGGTTGGTGAACAGATCTCGCATCCTTTTCTATATAAATGTGGTGTGTACATAGATGGGGATCGATTCCCTTCATGTCCGGATAATCCCATGCAAAAGCTTCCTTGTATTTTCTCAGGAGTTGGACCAGCTTCTCTTCTTATTCAAGATTCAGGTTATTATTGATGTTTAAAGTTTTTCCTGGCTCAATCTGTATAGTTTTCCTATTTGAGATAGAGGTAGTTGGTATTGTTTGATCATCTATGTCTTTAAGAGGATCTTGTTCTACCTCATTGTCAAATGCTGCCTTTATCATGTGACATTGTATGTGGGATCTGGATTTAGCTTGGTTAATGAAGTTTTTAATAACATCATTCTCTTTTTGATCTTTAAAATCGAGGGCATCTTCTATGGTTAATGGGGATCTAATGTTTTCGGTGATATATGATACAAGATGTTTGTTATTTTTTATTATTGTTACACTTGGCTGGGCTGGAGGGTATAGGGCTAGATTCTTAATGTTACTCCCTCTATTTATGGTCATATTTCCTTATCGATAGCTAATGTAAGTAAGCATCAACAGTCGCAAGCTGAGGTCTGCCTAAAATTAACGGATGTCCATCGAGTCCGTTTTTCGGGTTTATTATTAGAAAGTCGGCAGGATATTCATAAGAATCAATGGATGCCATGACATCATGTAGTGTACATTCTAGCCTAACCACTGATCAGTCAGCCAGTTCTAATAAGGTGGAGGTTCGTTCTACTGATGTAATGCCCAATCTTTGACAGGTGGTGGTTGTTAAACTATTAATTGCAGCCCCTAAATCAACTAAGGCGTTTGAAAAGGTTTGTCCATTGATTTTCACTATCACTATTGGATTTCCTGGGTCTTCATATTTGACAACTACCTCTCTTCCTGATAATAGATCAGATAGGATGCCAACTACTTGGACTGTTGGGTTATTTGTTGTTCTCCTCCTTGGTTTTTTATACATAGATCTTTGATGGCCTTTGCATATATTGGGATATCCTGGATAGCTTGGAGGAGTGGGATTTTTATGTACAAATTCTTTAGTTCTCCTAGAATATCAATGCCAGGATGTTCTATAGGGTGCGGTATGATTAATCGTTCTGGGAATGGGGGAGAAGATGTGGTTGCTTGGTCATGAGTCTGTTGTCTGACCACATCTTCTTCTTGTAATGGTTGTTCTACTGGTAACCGATTTTCAACTTGAAAATATTTATCTCCCTCAGTTTCTATAATGCACATAGACATTAATTGAAGGTTGTTGCACTCCCTTAGATTGGTTTCTAGTTCTGGTGTTTCAATTATTTGAACAGATTGAACCGGTCTGTTATTTGGGTTCAGGTTGGGTTGGGCTAGGAGTTGCGGTCTTAAGTTGGACTGAGGGTTTTGTTGTAGTGCTGGCAGTGTAGGTTGAGGGAGTGGAATGGTTCCTAATGGTTGATTCATCAGTCTTTGCTAGTTTGTCTTCCAGGCTTCACTCTGCGAAGTGGGAGGGGACCATTGTGTTGGATATGCATTGTTTTGCCAATATGGTGGAGCGTAGGGAAAATTTGGCCAATTAGATTGGTTTGCTTGATTCAACCATGGCGATAATGAAGGAAATGGTTATGGTGACCAATTTGAGAAAGAAGGTTGATTTTGCCACATTGTACTATATTTCTAAGCATGATATTGTGGAGGTTGGAAAGAAGAAGATGGATCGGGGAATACACCTAATTGTTGTGTCTGCCATTGACGGTGCTGATTAAGTAGGTACACAAGTTCTAGTTCTTCTTCCACTTCTTTGCATACTACTTTCAAACAAGGAAATGAGGGGTAGCTCTCTGTAGAGTGGTCTTTTGTACAAATAGCGCAGACTTGAATTGCGTCTAGTGGGCACTCATTGTGGCTATGTTTCTTTCTGCATCTGTGACATAATATTGCCACATTTTGCTCTGCTTTTGCTTGTTTCTATTTTGCTTGCATAATATCGAGCTTCTTTGTTAGAATCCCCAATATATTAGTTTTGAAATTCTCTAGTAAATTTCCGATTTCCACGCTAGTTACTCCTTCTCCAAAGATCTTGTTGTCCCTTGTAAACCTATCATGTTCTGCTTGTTTTAGCCTTGTGCTACCTCGTGAGCTCTTGATACATAAATCAATGATGTTAGAAAAATGTTCTTGATAGATGTCTCCTTTTCCCATAATATTCAATGTTTCAATTAATTGTTCCTTCATACCTTTAATTAATGTTGTTTTTAGTACATTGTCAGATAAGGGTAATGATGCATAAGGAGATTTTTGAAGATTATACTGAAAAAGTTCAACATATTCTTCTAGTGATTCATTAGTTCTAGTTACCATTTAAAATATTTCATGCTTTAACTCTCTAGACCTACAATAATCCTAATATTTCTTTAGGAAGGCACCTTTCGTCTAATCCCAATCATTTATAACACCTCCACCTAACCCCATAAACCATCGTAAAGAAACTCCTTTTAATGTAGAGGGAAATAGTTTCAGCTTTTGGGGATCGGTGGTATAGTCATATCCCCTACACAACACATCGAATTCAAACAAAAATGCAACTGGGTCGTCCGATGTTAGGGCATGGAATGAAGGGATATGGTGGAGAGGAATTGCCTTCATAGATGCATTAACTGCAGTATCTACAATGGGATATTGTAGTGTGGAGGTTTGGGGGGTTTGCTCTTTCTAGGCCATTTGGTCAAATATGTGGCAATAACCTTCTGGAATGTCTAGGAGGGTATTCCTAGGCTGGTTAGAGGGAGCAGGAATGGCCTTAATAGGAATGGCCTTAACAACACTTCCTTTGTTTGGGATGATGAGAGTTCATAATGTCTGGGTGGATTTCAGCTCTTGAGGTTCTTCATTCTAGATGATTTTTACAGCACTTGCCATATCTGGGCTGCTTAATGGCTGAATTATTTTAAGTGGAGATCTTGGTTCTTTAGTTTCCCCTATTTCTCCTCTTCCCTCCCAAAGATTACTAAGTTTCCCTTCTTGTAATGATTTTGGGCTAGAATTCTTAATTTCTTGAAAATCTTGCTCCTCAGTTTGGCTTTGCACCTCAGCAAAGGCTATAGATGGTGATCTTGTAGCCTAAAGAGAACTAGTAGGTTGTACAGAAGTAACTTTTCTACGTCCTACTAAAGGCTGAGATTCTACATTTTTAAGGATTTCATCTATAAAGGTCGATCAGCCAATGGTCACTGGCCCCTTAGCTTTATCAACTTGGGTAGTGGTTTGAGATTCTTTTTAGGCTTTTTCTGCTTAGTCATCAACACAAATAAAATGCTGATTTCTACCCAAAATAACAACAAATCTGTAGGAAAGCGGGTGGGGGAGTAGGGTTACTACATGCTCCATATGCAAGTTCTTACCTTCCATTTTTAAAAACCAATTCTATCCTAGCAGGTAATCACACTACTCTCAAAAGAAACAAATGGCTACACTCTTCCCTAGCAGCGATGCCAAAATATTGAGCAGTAAAAGCAGTTTTCTTACCCTCTATTTACCCTTCATTAATTATCAATCTAGGTATGATTTGTTATCGCAAGAGTGTACTTAGTCTGAGGTGGTCACTTGTCAAGAGTAATGCTAGTAGTATGGTGCTTTTTACAGAAGTAAATAAATGCTGGAAACAAACTCTAAATGTAATGGAAAGAAATTGAAATGCTTTGTATCTAAATTATTCATTTAAGAGACTATAGCACTCACCAATCAAGTATGCAATAATGATAACTCTTTCCTTTGTAAAATGATGCAAATGAAAAGCAATCAAAGAGAAGATCTCCAATTTGGGAACTACACAACAATAGTCAATGTTCGCTACAGTTGCAGATCGTTTTGTTCAGACCAAAGAAATTACTCGAAATGATAATTCGACTAACAAAAAAGGGAACAAAAATAATCTATTTAAAAGCTCGAACATCAAAGCTTTAACTTACAAGAATGAATTAAGCAGCAATCGTAATCTAAAGGAATTGAGCAGCAACCTTTAACTAGTAAATGAATTGAACAACAAACCAAGAATGGAACAACAAACTTAAGTAAGTCTATGAAATATTGAACAGCGAACTAAATCAAATGTTCACACACAGTGAATCTATAATTATGGAATCAGTAATCTAAGCTTAGCATAATAAATATTAACCACCGTCATAAAGGAATAGTAATTGCAATTGCAATGGAATGGTAATTCGAATCAACAAGAATCACAATTAGAGGTAAGCCGTAGCTAAATGAACAACAATATCGATCTATAAATGAACAACAATGTTACTCTGTAAAGGAACAATAATGCGATATGATTTCAGAATGAACATCATAACATTTTAGTTGCAAATGATAACCTTACTATTTAAATACGAATTAAATATAACAGAGCAAGTAAATGAAATGTCAAGGAACGATAGATTACTGAATGAAGCAAGTAAAAGAAATAAAACCACAAACAACTTGTAATTGGAAAATAATGGTACAGAAAGCAAGTGATCCACTAAGGCTGGGCCCTTAGCTGCGAGGGATGCACTATTGTAGTTACTCTAGAATCAGAGATGGAACAACAATAAAGTTTATGTATTAATCAAGAAAAAGGAGTTAAAATAATCACTCTTTAAAGAGAGTCGACGATCAAATTTTACTTTGCAATAGAAAATTCTATAAAACAAAAATAAATGACCCCTTGGCCTAGCAGCGCTGTCCTGTTTTATAGTGGCCAGCAAGAAACACAAAAGATATAGATATTCTTAAGGTAGCGATCCCTTAGGATCAAAGGATCCTGACAGATTCACCATATCATTATCCTTCAGTTATCTCTTCATCCTTTTGAGCTGATATGGTGTTTCTTCTTCCTTTTCCTAGCTCATGCACTTCTATCTAGATTGCCTCTTCTAGATGTGGTTCCCTATCAAAGGGACAACAGTTGGCTTTGCCTTGTCCTTTCCTCTGAAATGGTGATCTTCCATTTTCTTCATTTTCTGCATAGAAAAAGGTAATAATTAGTTTTTTTACGTTACTCACAAATCTCTTTACCTTTATCATAATCCTTCATCATATTCCTATCTCATAATGTAAAGAAGTTATGAATTAAAGTTAAAGATAATGAAATAAGTGGCAATTACATACCTTTTCTAATGCTCAACAGTATGGTTCCTGAACCTCCACCACATTTTTTTTTTTATAATGCACACTCATATTCCTATCCTAACACTAGTCACTCTCAACATTGGCAACATGGGAACTAATATCATTATGGACAACCCTCCCAATCTTGGCAACAAGGATGGAGAGGACCAAACCATTCACAACATTCCTATCTCGCACCTATGTAATTATACTTTCCTACAATTGCACCTTACCCAATGCCTCAACCATCATTACCTCAGCTGAGTCAACCTATGCCACCATTACCTTTACCTCCACCATTTCGACCTTGTCAGATGCCTGCTCAACCTTTACCCAACCCCAATAATAAAGGTGTAAAAATGATCCATTCTATGAACCTGCTTTCTTCATCTAGATATCAGACTATGCTAGTTGGAGTCAATGATCTCCAATTAAGATCAGGGAAGGTAGTAACCTTAGAAAATTGAAAGCAACCTATGGTGATTATCAATGAGAAAGGAGAGGAGGAAACTTCTAACCATTCTGAAAAAGATGACACCATTCAGCCTATCCATGTACGTTCTGAGCTCTAGTCATCTTCTTCCAACTGGCCTCCCTATCCATAGAGGTTAGTTGTGGAGAAGAAAGACCCCATTCCTGAGTCTAGCCTAGCTTCTGAGCTTAGGAACCTTTTCATAAGGGTACCTTTGCTCCAATTTGTCAAAGAGATCCCCATTTGTACAAAAATCATTAGGGAACTCTATCTTAAGAACCCACGAAGGAGAAGATTGGAACCTCAAACTATTCAATTTGTTGATAGAGCAGCAGAGTTGATGACGGGGTGTATGCACATCGAAAAATATACTGACCCTAGAAACCTTATTATATCTATTGAAATAGGTGATGTCCATGTCTCCAATGTACTTATAGACCTAGGGGAAACCATTAATGTTATGATGAAGAAAACCATGGATCAACCTGGATTGGAACATATTCGTCCTACTCCCACTGTGCTTGAACATGTGGATCGATCTAAAATCAAGCCGGAAGGGGTGTTGGATGATGTGGTCATTTCCCTATATTCTTGGGAATATCCCACATATTTCATTATGCTTCAGCCAAAGAACCTTGTGGAAGCGCATCCTTGATCTTGGGATGACCATGGCTTGCTATGGTCGATGCTTATATCAGATGTCATTCTGGTGATATGTATATTTCCCATGGAGATTCCAAAAAGAAGGTCACATTCTATCCACCCATTAGATCCATTCAGGAACTCCAAGTCACTTTATGGTTAGACTATAGTAGTGTTGAGGAGACTCAACCTGTTTCCTCGATACACCAGAATGCTGAGTCCTCACAGGAGGGCGAGATTCAAGATTTTATGAACAATCTAGACACCATGTCTAATTTCGAGTCACTCAGTTAGATTTTTAGTCTAGATTTTCAAAAAAGATATCTCTCTACCTCCATCACCACCATCTCTAGAGACATATCTTTGTACTCTTGAACCTAATACTACTCTTGTTGACATTAGTCTATGTAAATCCTTGTATATTAGTTCATACTTGGATCCTTCTCACCAAGAGTAGCTTGTGAATTTGTTGCAAAACCATCTCAATGTCTTTGCATGGGGTTATGAAGAAATGAAAGGCGTCCCTCCTGAAACTTGTACACACCATATCTATATTCAAGAGGGAGCCCAACCTGTCCAGTAACTCCACTGGTGAGTGAACCCATCTCTAAGAGACGTTGTAAAGGAAGAATTGCAAAAAGTCATAGATGTTGATTTTATCTATCTCATTGCTGATAGCCAGTGGGTATCTGCATTAGTATTAGTCCCAAATAAATATGGGAGATGACGCATTTGTATTGACTACTGATAATTGAATAAATCTAATCTCAAAGATTACTTCACCCTTCCTTTCATCGATCAGGTACTCGACACCCTTACTGGTAAGAAGTATTTTTCTTTTCTAGATGTCTTTAGCAGATATAACCAGATATAGATAGCACTCAAGGATCAAGACAAAACCACTTTTACATGTCGATGGGGTACATTTTCTTACTGAGTACTTCCCTTTCGACTATGTAATGCCCCAGCTACCTTTCAAACGGAAGTTTTGGCTATTTTTTCTGACCTTGAGTGCATAGAAATCTATATGGATGATTTCTCTGTGTTTGGTGATTCATTTTAGGAAGCCCTCAAGAATCTAGAAAAAGTGCTTCTTCCCTGTCAAGAAGCTTATCTTTCCTTGAGTGATGAGAAATGTAGATTAATGTGTAAGGATGGAGTGGTTTTTGGCCATGTTATTTCTGACAAAGGTATCCAGGTTGACCCTGCAAAAATAGAAGTCATTTTGAGTCTTCCTATACCCAAAACTCAAAGGGAAGTAAGAGGTTTTCTAGGACATGTGGGCTACTATAGGAGATTCATTGAGAGTTTCTCAAGGATAGCTACCCCCCCTTTCCTACGTTTGGCTAAAAATAGTGAGTTTTCTTGGTCCACAGCTTGCCAACAGTCCTTTGAGACATTGAAGGAAAAATTATTCCAGGCATCAGTTTTGAGGGGACCAAACAAGTTCGTGCCAATCCATATTTCCTCTCATGCCTAAGATACTGCTATTAGCGCAACTTTAGGACAAGAAGAAGACAAACAATCTTATGTTATTTATTTCATTAGTAAAAACTTGTCACCCTCTGAACTCAATTATACAGTTACTGAGAAAGAGTTTTTAGTTGTAATTGTTTCCATTAATAAATTTAAACATAATATTACAAGATATGAATTCTTTTTACATACTAACCATTCCACAATAAGATATTTGATGAATAAACCATTAACTAGCGGTAGAGTGACTAGGTGGTTGTTATTGTTACATTAATTTAATATTACTATTGTTGATAGACCAGGAAAATCAAATGTAGTAGAAGATTATCTTTCAAGATTAAATAATCCTAGTGAAGCAAGTCATGTTGATGATGATTTTCCTAATGAACATCTTTTTGCTGTGTGAACAAAATCCCCATGGTTTGTTGACATAGCTAACTATTTAGTAACCGGAAAATTACCACCTCAATTATTCACTCGTGAAAAGCGAAATATCATTCAGAAAAGTGTTGCATATTCCTCCATCCAGGGAGACCTCTTTTACACTGGAGTAGATCTCATTATTCGCAGATGTGTAAGAGGGGAAGAAGTGTTTGATATTTTAAAATCTTCCCATGATGAACCTTGTGGGGGTCACTTCGTTGATAAGCAAATTGCATACAAAGTGTTACGAGTTGGCTATTTTTGGCCTTCTTTGTTCAAAGATGCCAAATAATATGTCAAGCGATGTAACAACTGTCAACGAGTTGGCCAGACTAATCAAACCAATGAAATGCCTTTATGTCCTCAAGTTATGATTGAACCTTTTGAAAAATGGGCCATTGATTTCGCAGGACCAATAAATCCAGCATCATCAAATAAAATGCATATTTTGGTTTGTACAAATTCTGTTAAAAAATGGGTAGAGACTAAGGTTGCTTCTTTTTCTACTGAAAGAGTTGTTGATTTTATTTTTCCTGAAATCTTTACTAGATATGATGTGCCTAGAGAAATTGTTTTTGACAATGGACCATAATTTATTTCTAATCTGGTACAGGGTGCGATGGAGCAGTATAAAATATGGCATAGGAAATCTACATTGTATAACCGACAAGAAAATGGTCAGCTGGAGTCCACGAATAAGGTTATTAAGTCCGTCCTCACAAAGACAATAAACATGCATAGAAAGGATTGGACTGACAAATTACCGGAAGCATTATGGGCTTATAAAACCACTTGGAGAAACAACATAGGGCACACACCATATGAGCTGGTGTATGGAGAATAAGTCCTCTTGTTGATAGAATTCTAGATCAATGCTTTCAGGACTGTAGTCCAATTGGGACTAGATCTCTTTGAAGCACCGCTACAACATCTTTTACAATTAACCGAGTTATATGAATTCCAAAGGTATGTTGTTCTACAGAACATCCTTCTTCAACAACAGTGCAAGAAGTGGCATGACAAGTCCATTCAGAAGAAGCAGTTCCAACAAGGTGATTGGGTACTCCTTTATGATTTGAGATTCAAATATTTTAAAGGAAAATTCATACACGTTGGATGGGACCCTATGAAGTCGTCAAAGTGTTCGAAAATGGAGTGGTAGAAATCAAACCTATTGATGGACGAAATTTTGTGTTCCTGCTAAACGAGCATAGATCGAAGGTATATTTTCAGCCCCCTAGTAAAGGATATTTTATTAAGAAAGTCCAACAACCATTTGAAAAGGAGTTGTTAGGTGGTAACACAAACCTATTGAAGATTTGATTCCTCCTTATCCTTATTGAAAAAATAATAAAAGAAAAATAAAATGACAAAAATAAAAAGTATAAAAAGAAAAAAAGAATCTTGTAATTATGAAAATCAGTTGATTGACATGATTGCAGAAGGATTAACCTAAAAACCAGCATGCTGGCAAGAAGATCGAAATTTTAATAAAAAGGGAATGTTACTTGATTTTTATATATTTTGGCTGCCACGAAGAAGAAGTAGGTTCATGAAACCGAGCACTTACCCATGTTTGGGGTAACTAGCATGGACATTTTTATTTCAAGTAAACCCTTACTTCCCACTGTAGTTATTAATTTTTTTTCATGCATCAGTGCAGGTATATTTCAAGCTAAAAATGTTGTCTTTTTTCTATCTCCCATTTCAAAAATTCCCACGAGTTTCTTTTCTAAAATCCATAATGAATTACCTTCCTCTTTCCTCTAAGAAACTCCCCTTGCCTGATTTTGTAAAATCCCCCTTTTCCTTTGAATTTTTTCCACATCCTGTTTAGTTTATCCCTCTTGGTGATATTGTTTCTGGAATCCCTACTGTAATATTCCTTCCCATTCTAAAAATTTTTACCCCCTTCCCACTTCTTTATTCCCTCATAAATTGTTTCCAGAATTTGATGCAGCTAATCCAGAAGGAATGCTAGTGAAACACCAAAGGATGGCAAATAAATGTTTCTTGTATATTGAGGCAAAAAAAAAAATGAATTCCAACTACAAATGTATGTTCTATTATGTTCTATGCTTTGGCAAAAGTCTCTAGTGCAAGATGCACAGTGCAAGCACAGTGCAATGTAGTACAAGTAGGTTTAGTGGAGGAACAAAGCTGATTGTGAAAGCAAGTAAAATTCACACAGTCCTGGAGTGCTTTATCAAGGATATTTATGGATATATACTTTCTTGTACATGTGTACTGATATATCATAGCATATCATGTTTTAATCAATACTCTATTTCATCATTTACTAACCTAGGAAAAATATTTAAAGGGCAAGATGTATAGGGTTTTGAAATCTAATATTTTTAATAAGTGTTGAAGTATGTCTTGATTAAATTATGATGTTGACTGTGGGATAGTATTGTTGTTTGATAACCTGTATTCACCCTCCTTGAAATAATTCTACGTTGCTTGTGCATTATTACATTCATCGTAACCTGATCATTGTAACTATTGCATCACCACCGTATACACCTCTATTGCACCCAATCATTATGATTTACCCGTAGTGAGCTAACATGATTCTACACTTGATATGAATGGTTGTTCAATCATAACTGGGTGAGTGGATCTAAAAAGGCTGAGGGCGATGAACCTCTGACATAAAGCTCTTAGAAAACGTTGTAGTCACCTGCATAAATTTTTTCGAGGGTGTGATCAGAAGGGTGAAGTGCAGTTTGAAATGGCACCTGTAAGGAGTGAGCCATTGTCTTTGTAGGAGATTGAACAAATTGCAGAGTATAGGAATAGTCTTTCACTATTGCAAGAATCTGGGTTCCTGCCATTCCTACAAAAGTTTTATGGGTTCAACATGGTTGTGGTACTAGAGTTCACAAGGACATTCAAAGGAGGCCAAGTCAAGGTCGAATTGTTGTAGTTCAAAGTTAAATAAGAGTCTATTGCACAAGCCACATGCTTGCCACTTATAGGAGAGAAATGGTTTAAAAAGGAGCAGCTCGAGAAGAAACAATGGCACCGATTCATGGTTGACAATAAGATTAAGGTCGATTGGAGGAAGGGACTTCCATAGGGTGCCATGGTCGAGAAGTGGTAAGACCTATTGGTTATGCTGCAGAAATTCATAACTAGGGAGGGATGCTCTACATTGTAATTTGTATATAGAATTTGGTTATTACTGCACTTCGAGTTGAGAAAATTGATTAATTTCCCTTACTACTTTCTCAGGAGTCTTCAGAAGATGGTTAAAGGCATGTAGAGTGGAAATGCAAGCCAAGTTGCAACCAAGGTCTACCATCATGGGCTAATCACGATTCCGGTCAAGAAGAAGATGGAAGAAAGGAGAGTAACTTGGGGATCATTTCTGAAAGAATTTCGAGTAAGGGGTGCAGAGAAGCCTGGTAGCACGAGTACAAGTAAGAAGAGGAAAGTAGAGACATTGTCTCCTGCCAAGCAACGAGATGAAAGTCCACTAGTGCAAGTAGAGAAAAATACTATTAAAAATACTCCACCTATGGTTAAGAAGAGAAGGAACAAAACCTTGGTGAGGAGGAAGACCATCTCCCAAGGGATGAACCGGTCAAGCTCTTTAGTCATAATTGATAAATCACCCCAAGTTTCCCCTATTGTTCATAATCTCTTAGTGCTTGCAGATGCAGTAGCACAAACTGTGGAATATGAAGAGAAGGCAGAGGACGATGTATTTTTATGAACTTTTGTTAGCAAATTAAGGAAAAGGAAGACAACACAGAGTACTGGTGAAGTCCAAGTAGAGGGTCATGAGGATGAAGAGGAACATCATGTAGGGACCCTTGATAATTTCAGTGAACCAAACATCAAAACCCTCAATGATTTCAAGGAATGGGGTACTAAAGTCCCTACTTTTTTAGAAGGACAAGGTATTAAAGCCCCTATGGCACTAGAAGGACAAGGTACTGAAGCCCCTATTGTTGTAGAAGAATGGGGAATTGAAACCCCTACTAATTTGGAAAGACAGGGTGTTGAACCCCCTAAGAAACTAGAAGAACAAGGAGTTAAAATCCCTGAGGAATTGAGTGCACAAGGTACTGAAACCCTTGGCACAAATATTGTGGAGGGCATCAGAACCCTCGGTGACAAGAAAACCCTTAGCGTAGAAACCCTCGGTGGCATCATAATGTAGATATTTGACGACCTTGACCTTGACGATGATGGGACATGTTTCGAGTCCATTGCAAAGAAGAAATTCACACCTAAATATATCAAGCATGACACCCTCCACTCTCTACCTCAATATCCAAATAATAGATTTAGAGGAGCATGTTCATGAGTTGGAGGCTTTGAAACATGTCATGAAGTTGCAGAGCTGGTAGAAGAAGAGCGAGGTAGAGTTACTTGTAGAGGTAAAAAGGTAGAGGCAACAAGTAAAGGTATGGAAGTATCAGGCCTCCAAATGCTACGAACACCTCAAGAAGGTGACTAAGCAGTTGTAAAGAGCCCGAGACAAAAAGCCGAAGATAGTGAAACCAGGAATAAACATTGAAGTTCAGGATTGAGGAGCTGGCCATTCATTTTTGAGGATTTTTTGTAGAAGGTAAAATGTCGTGTGAGGACACCCAACATCTTATGGATAGGAGGATGTTGGTGTCCCAAATTTCCCTATTTTCTACCCCATTTTAACCTTTGTTTTATCCTAATATGAACCTATGTTTCCTGCACTAGTCCAAGATAACTACTTATTCCTATGCATGCTCTATATTTTACATTAAAATTTATTAAAGTTCTTTAATAATAATTTTTGTACATATTTCATACCTATTACATACCTTTTGTAACTTATGCTAATTTCCTAGAAGTAATTGATGAACTTAGTATTAATTACGAGTAAGTATGACTAGTGCAAGTAGATTCATGCACCGCCACGAGGACTGTTCGAGATTTCTGTGAGCCAAATCTTTCCACGAGGATGGGATTGATGCTTGACTCTAAGTTTAGTTGTTGATGAACTAAGGAAGGATATCGGTTGCGTGCAATCAGGGAATATTTTCCAAAGTTAGTCTACAGTGAAGCAAGATACATGTTCCACTATAATTGTTGGTCGATTTTGTAATTTCGTTTGTTAGTTTGTTTGGCCAAAAGACCTCAATAAGGAAATGTTTGTAATTAGTGGAAAGTAGCTAAGGTCAGTAGGATGTATAAGGTATAGATCATAGAGAGGACTAGCTAGTGAACCATCGACTGTAATTTCATTTTCATGTAATATGGGTATCACCTAAGCTATGGGGTTGGACTTGCACTGTTATGTACATTTGTTGAATCAAGTAATAGAAGAAACCCACCATGATTTTCATACACAGTGTTTAATTTATATTTCATCCATATTTGAGTACTAAGCGTTTTAGTTTCCTAGATGGGAAACGAGCTGGTTGGCTAGTGCCCAACCAACCCAGCTTGTTTACCCCCTATACTTCCATTATTCAAAAAGACAGTGGAAATATTTCCTTTTGCAGCTGCATGGTGTGACTGTTCTGATATTTGTTTCTAAAATTCTGATTTAAATCTCTTTTGTAGTTAAAGTGTGAAATGGGTTTGTGGCTTTGGGAGTTAGCTAATTTTACTTTGTTTATGAAATTCCTTTCTCGCATTTTCTTTACTCTCAATCCTTGTCTCAATTCAATTTCTCTCAGATCATGCAGGAAACTCTTTCCTACACCAATGCATGTGGTTGCCTACACTTTGGTTCAGTTCTTCATTTTGTAGCAAACACTGAATTACTTTCCTACATATTATTTCTAGTTATTTTGCAAGCAAATGAACTATTAACTTTATTAATTGTCTTCAACATTAAAATTATATCTCCAGAATATCTTAGAACAGTTGCATGAATTTATCATAGACATGTTATAATTGCATTTTATGTCTTACAAACAAAGAATAGCAACACTTCGAGTGGATTACCAAAGATTGTTGACACATGCAATCACTTAGACTACTGTATTGATTCCTTTGAGTTGATTTCATTTCATGAAGTCTACTTCCTTTGCAAGATTTAATTAATTAAATCATTTCTTTTCCATAAGTAATTTACTTCAGGATTTCATTTGCAGTTGCAATTATTTTTCATCACAACTTTCAGTCCTTTCGAAAGTAAGTTGGAAACTAGGTGAAGGAAACTCTACCTCAGTGCAAGAGCTGGTCTCTTATCAAAGAAACAGATTCTCTAAGCCCTAAAGCTTAGGGCAACTTCACTAAGACATAAATCTTCAGTAAGTGAGTGTTGGCCCTCATTTTTTGTCCAATTTTGCTAAAGAAAACATACTTAATTCTTACATTTTCCATCCATTTTCCATCACATCCACCTCATTTTAATGTATTTTATGCATATTCAGGTATTTAAATTTAATTTTTCAATTTTTAGAACTTTTTATGAAAATTGAATTTCAAGTGCAATTTTTGGACAGAATCTGAAATTCTTGTAATAGCCCTAAGGATGTCATATTTATAGGACACTTGGGCATGAGTTGGATACATCTATGGAAATCTTGGGAACTAGGACTGAACTAACTCCAATTGGTTCAGTCAAACCAAGCTAAATCAGTCCTGGTCAAAGCTAGTGAAACAGGACCAGTCATTTAGAAAATCCCTAAGAAATAGGGAAGTTTTATGATTTCATGGGATTTTCCATATTTTTAGTGATACGTTGGATAAATTCGACTTGGATAGGTGGATGTGGATAGGTATAGTTGTTAGAGATACTTTAGATTAGTTTGTTTCATGATTGTGTATTTAAACCAAGATTATTGAAGGATTAAGAAGGTAAAATTTATGTAATCTGCTTTTGAGACTCTTTCAAGACTAAAAGTTAATTGAAGAACTTGTTTCCTTTCAATTTTTTGTTCATACTTGGTTGATTTACTGGATTTGTTGTAGCTAATATTTCTTCAAGTGTCAAGGCAAGGGTGGAGGGCCCCCAAACCAAGCTAAGTGCATTTCTTGAATAAATTTTCATAGTTTTTATAAATTAGTTCTTGTTTCAAATGTATTTAGATGTGTGGTGATTTTTGAATCAATACTAGTTTAATTCTAATCTACATATGAAGGGACACACATGAATTTAATTTAAATTCCCCTTCTATTTGATCTTGACCTAAAATTGAATTTCATTCTCCTTTTCTTATTTAAAGTTATTTCTGCATTTCTGGTTTGGAGCAATGGTGATTATGATAGATTATAATTGGGAAGAAGGATAACCTGGTCCTCCTTAGTTAAGAGCCTTTTCTTTTACATCTTCTACATCATAAACCATTGTTAAATAGTGATTTTGGATTTCTCTTCATGAAGGTAATATTGTAGGGAAGGATAATCTGGTTCTCCTAATTTAGGAGCCTCATCCCTCATATATTACATAAGTGAATCAGAAATTACTTAAATAGATTTTATATTTGTAATATTCATTTCTTTCAATCTTTATATTTCATTTTCAAACATTGACTACCATTGGAATCTGGAGATTTTGGACATGCTTGTAAGTTCTACATACCCGGATTGATAATTAAATACTTGTGTTAGTTTGCATAGTAAATTCACCCAAAATTTTGGCATCGTTGCAAGGGAAGCATACTTCAATATAGTCAATTAGGAAGATTGTTTCTAAAACACGTCAGAAAAAATAAATAAATAAATAAATAAAAATAAAAAGAAAAAGAAAAATAAAATAAAATAAAAAAACTTTTCATTATGGTTATTTATGTTTAGACATAGAAATTATAAAAGTATATTCCCAAAACAAAACCCCAAACATAATAATAATAATAAAATAAATAACTACAAAATCCATTTACAAGAAAAGATCTAAAAATGATGTTAATGAAATCATTTAGAGAAGGAGGGTATGCCACCACAAGACTATTCTCAAGTCATTGTCCTCAATTTAGAATGCTCACTAGGGATGAATCTTCATGTTAAAGGATAGAAGAGCAACAAAACATCCATGAAGATGATCCACAAGAAGAGAATCTAGAACTTTCTTCTAGCCATATTTGTGAGGAGGTGAATGAGTCATGGATCACATGCAATGAATATCAAATATTAGAGCAAGAAATTGAAGAATTTCTAGCATGTATGTCACGCAATCCTTTGTGCATACAAGATTTTGAGCAAGTACCATAAGAAGAGTTTTTTGCTATGACAATTAATGAGAGCCAAGCAAACAAAGTTCATCTTAAAACTTGGTTTCAAGTAGTCATTAGGTCACAAAACTACTCCATTTTTCAACATTATTTCTCATAAAATCTTTATGATTAGATAAATTTTCATGTCCAAACATTCATTAAAGTACATTTTTCAAATTTGGATGAGTTTACTTATGATCTTGTTATGAAAATGGATGCATTGGAAATTCTATTATACTTGAGAGAATGACTTATTTTTCTACAATAGAGTAAGATATAATAACATAAATAAATAAATAGGTAGAATGATTTCACAATAGTACTTTTGGTTTAAATTGTCATGAATGAAATTTCACATCATTGTTCAATAAGCAATTCAAAGGATTACATGGAAAAATGCAGTAAGAACAATCCTATTTTTGGTAACCATATAGGATCATTTTAAAATCATGTTTTTTTTAACATATATCTTGAAATCTATTTTTGAATCCATTTTGAAAATTTGAATTTATATTACAAATAAAAATGTAATCAAAATCAAAACTAGGTCTCAAGTGAAATGTTGAGGACAGAGTTAGTACAACCTTGATTTGAGGTGCCTAATGGAAACATTTTTACCTGAAATTCATAGGGAGGATATCCCTTGGAATATATTTTCCAAATCAATTTGAATCACCTCAATTAGATGTCAGATGAAAAAGTTATTCTTAAAATAATATCTGCTTCTGGAAACATCTGCATGGTGACAATTCTAGCTGTTGATTGTTCGTTGGAATATTGAACATAAAAAATCATCTTATTTTCAAAACCTATTTATATGGAAGATATATATTCAAGTCTCAGTGAATGCATAGTTTTAATCATCCCATTTGGAGGTCAAATGAAAACATTATTCCAGATTTAGTTATTTGGTGTCTTCAAATGAACATAGTAAAACTCTGCCTCGTATGTATTTTCATCATCAATTTTGTGATATAAAAACTAATGATTTTTAAAACATGTTTCAAACAATGAATCTAATTTAATCTTCAAGTCGAATCACATCAATCTGATCTTTAACGAAAAAATTACACTTCAAATAATGATTGTTGGTCTAGTAAAAATTCACAAACAGCTTTATCAAACATGGTACTCCTTATAATTTTTACCATATCATTTTAAACCATTTTGAAAATATGTTTATAATGGAGGTATCCATATGAATTCACTTCAACGTGATTTTGGAATCACTCTAATTGGACATAAAACTAAAGTTTTGTGAACAAAGTACCACTAGGAGGTCTAGGTTGGCCACCATTTCTTAAGCAGTAAACAAATGCATTTTATTTGTATATCATATGTGGACTTGTTTTCTAAGCAATGCTTGTAATGATTTACATATTCCTTGAAAGAAGAGAGACTATACACCTCTCTTCCTCCATCATCTAATATTGTATTGTAGGAAAGTGCTAATACTGTATTTCAAAATATGAATACAAATGTTCAAGTCAAAACAAAGTGAAAATTCGCCTGATGTTGAGTTCATCCAATGAAACTCAAACTCTAGAAGCTTGCCTTTAGTTACTGACCAACAACACCAATCACTCTATGACATGATCAATATCGAGGCAAAAGACATGAAGTTAATAATCAGAAGAAGAAGTCAAGTTTTGTACCATGTCAAGTCACACAAATTTCCAAATAAGCCTTTCATAAGCCATATTGTTCATGATGTCATTTCAAAAAAAAAAAATAGAAAAAGATAAAAAATAATAAAGGAGTTTGGTTGTGAAAATCCATGAAAGTGGCGCAATACAAACTCGAATTTAAGGAGAAAAACCAAATAGTTTGGGCTGTATGAGTTCTCTATTTTGTTTTACTCTTACAACCGTTTTATTTTACAAAATTAACACTCCAAAAGAATACAAGATTTGAGGACAAGTCTTCACATAAGCAAGGGCGAAGTTGCAAAAGGAACTCAATTTGAGCAGCTGAATAGAAGAAGGAACTTGAAATATATGTCAGAAGGGACCTAAAATATCATTGAAAATATTAGGGACCTAAAATTTCAGAAGAAATATGTATTATGTGACAAATGCTACATAGTAAAATACATGTCAGAAGGGACATGAATCATCAAGTACAAATTGTAGAAGGGACCTGAACAACGACAAAATTCAAAGATCCTGAATGAATGATGGATGCGAAAACATGAAGCAAAAATAAGTCTACATTGCAATCTATCCTATAAGAACCATCATCATGGGTCAAAAATGAACCAACATATGACATCATCAAATACTTTGTGGGAGTAAAGTATAGTGAGTAAAAATTTTATCTCTTGAAATTTCAATTTTTCTAAAAATTTTCTAGAGATTGTTAAGATTAATTTAATACATGATATGCATATTTTGCCTACATTTCACTACCTTCGTTATTATACCACTATATTCCTATTCCTATTCATTATATTCATTTTCATATCCATTATCCTACCCCTTTAACGATCATTACATATATTGTATTTCATTTCATATTCCATATACCATATCACATCAACCCTAATTTTACTAAACATAAGGATCAAAAATGAAAGGCTCAAATATAAAATTCTTTTTGATCTACAAAAAGAAACAAAAGGTTAGTTTCATGATAAACGTTTAATTTTAAAATATGACTATTCTTAGGTCACTTTTAAAATTAAAAGAAACAAAGGTCAAAACATAAGCTAAATATTTGAGAATGCAATCGTATATAAGCTAAGGTATATGGGCAGAGATGTACTTATGAAACAAACAAAATGGACAAACATAAGTTATAATGACAATGCAAGATGAATTCAAATGCAGTAGGGATAACGAAAATAATCAACCATGCATATTACGAAGGCTATAATGATAAATGCTAAAGGTTTCATTCCAAATCAAAATTATTTCGATAGGCATGCAATGAAAATTCGATGGTATGGTGGTATCCTGTTTGGGCATCATGGAGCAAAGTGCATGTAATAGTCAGAGGGATTAAGCCACGATGGCATCTCGATCAGAGGTCGGCACATGAAACATCAAACATCGAAACGGTCAAATGCATTTGAATACAGAGACAAGCCCTATGTGATTAGCAGTGAAAGCCTCCACCATTCTTTAAACCACAGACCTCGGAAAATTCCATTTTTCTTCAGCATCATAGCCATTTGTAGGCTCAGAGAGGATGATGAATGTTGTGTAAGGTATTGACACTCATTTGAATCAGGTAAAATGGTTTGAAACAGAAAGCACATAAAGGAAAGATATCAAACCGAGGAAGGGGAGAAAGAAATATAACACTGGAAAATTAGAGATATATGAAGAATAAGTGGAGATGACTGAGGGATAAGTCAAGAGATTTGGTTGATGTGTATGCTCAAGTGGAATAGACTGAGAAACATATTTTTTGACAAAGATGGTAAGTGCTAAAATCCAATTTGTTTTCATTAATGTAACGGAAATTTTTGAGGAAATCACAAGATTATTTTTAATGAAAACATCAGTTATCTGATAGTTACTCTACCACCGCTAAGATGTGTCAATGTCATTGTTCATTGAGACTCTTGCATCAGTAAAGACGTAGGATGTTTAAATGAAGTTTAACAATGGAAAACATTATGAAACACAGGTTAATTGGGCCACGATATAGAGGAATCACGCCACTTCATCACAGCGAAGTAAATAGATTTTGATCCTCCATTAAATCGTCAAGATTGTTAGTAAGACGGAGTGTTGAATACACAATGAACTAGTTATAATTTATTTGAACAAATAGTGAGTTTAATTGCACAAACAGTGGGCTTAGTTGCAAAAATAATGAACTTGGGAATAACTTCAGTTTAACATATGATCTCTTAACCATAGGATAGAGAAAATCTAAAATCGAAAGGAGAAGATGGTATGATTATATATATATATATATATATATATATATATATATATATATATATAGATATATATATATATATATAATTAGAGTTTGATTTTGATTTCTTTTCTTATAAATAGTGAATGAATGATATACACAAGGAGAACGTTTCATTTTTATTAACAGAGCAGAGTTTTATGTAAAATAGGACAGCAGAAAAATTGGTTTTTGAATTAGAGAATAAGAAAAATGTTTGTTTTTTCTTCTTTTCTACAAAGGGTAATGTTTTTTTTTTTTTAAACAGTGACTTACTGTTGCAGTGAGACAAAAATTAAACAAGCTTGAAATTCAATTGTTTTTAAAGAGCATTAGAAAGTGGTAAGAAGGATATTGGAGAAGCATTTTGAAGAGAGAAATTGATTTCAAATTTAATGATCAAGAAATTTTATTTAGTCCAAGAAATGCATTTTGATTTTTAAGAAGCCACTATATTTCATTATTTTTTATGAGAAAACTAAATTAAAATTTGAAAAATGCAAACATGGGTTTTCTTCATAATGCAAGTAGTTTTCTCCCATTCATTGTTATTTGGGATATTTTCCTAGTTCTTTCAACCGTCATTTTGTAGATTGCGTGGAGTGTTTGAGTTCAATTAAGAATCAAGGTTAGAGATCTGATTTAAATTGGTTGTCAGTGAAAACTTATCTAATTGACAACACAGCCATGTATGTTGTTGGAAACATAATCAAAGTCTAAATTAACATATGTCTTGTGGCAGCATAGGTTCAACATCGAAGTACCAAGTGTAAGATTGGCATTAAAAAAATTTAAGTACAAGAGCCAAGTTTCATTCTTATTTACACAAAATGACAAAATGAAGCTCATGTTCGATAGTGTCAAGTGGTGTTGGTGAGTGCACAACAGTGCAAAAGCTATGAATGAAATATTTGAAAATAAAGTGTTAGTTGCCAGAGAAAAGGAGGGAGAAAATGGACATGAAGGCATAGATATCCTTTTACAAGAAGCTCAATAGGAAGCATCATCTTAAAGGGACAGATCCATAGGTAAATCAATAGGTCAGTCAATACACAGGGATAGAATATCAAATAAATGGTGGAGGCAAGCATGAGGACATGCTTAAACATCAGCAAGGGGGAGATGTTGGCCCTCGTTTTTGGTCCAATTTTTCTTAAGAAGACATACTTAATTCTTATATTTTCCACCCATTTTCCATCAAATCCACCTCATTTTCATGTATTTTATGCATATTCAGGTATTTAAATTTAATTTTGCAATTTTTATAAGTTTATGAAAATTGAATTTCAAGTGCAAGTTTTGGACATAGTCAGAAATTTCTGTAATAGCTATAATCATGTCATATTTGCATGATACCTGGGCATGAGCTTCATACATTTATGGAAAGATTAGGAACTAGGACTGAACTAACTCCAATTACTTCAGTCAAATGAAGCTAAATTAGGCCTGGTCAAAGCTGGTCAAACAAGACCAATCATTCAGAAAATCCCTAGGAAATAGGGTAGTTTTATGATTTCATGGGATTTTCCATATTATCTGTTATAGGTTGGATAAATGCAACTTAGATAGGTGGATATGGATAGATATAGTTGTTAGAGATACTTTAGATCATTTTTTTTCATGATATTCTATTTAAGCCACGACTATTGAACGATTAAGAAGGTAGAATTTATGTAATCTGATTTTGAGACTCTTTGGAGGCTGAAAGTTAATTGAAGAACTTACTTAATTTCAATTCGTTGTTCATTCTTCGTTGATTTACTGAAGTTGTTGTAGATGATATTTCTTCAAGTGTGGAAGGCAAGGGTGGAGGGCCCCCGCATGAAGCGATGTACATTTCTTTGTTAAATTTCACAATTTTTATAAATTAGTTCTTGTTTAAAATTTATTTAGATGTGTGATGATTGTTGAATGAATATTGTTTTAATTATAATCTACATATGAAGGAACACACACGAATTTAAGCTAAACCCCCATTTCTATTTGATCTTGAGCTAAAACTGAATTTCATTCTCCTTTTCTTATTCCAAGTTATTTCTGCATTTCTGGTTTGGAGCAATGGTGATTATGATAGAGTAGAATTGTGAAGAAGGACAACCTAGTCCTCCCTAGTTAGGAGCCTCTTATTTTACATCTTTTGCATCACAAACCATTGTTAATTAGTGCTTTTGGATTTCTCTTCATGAAAGTAGTATTGTAGGCAAGGACAACCTAGTTCTCCTAAGTTAGGAGCCTCATCACTCACATATTACATAAGTGAATAAGAAATTAGTTAATTAGATTTTATATTTGTAATATGCATTTCTTTCAATCTTTATATTTCATCTTCTAACATTGACTACCATTGGAATACATAGACTTTGGACATGCTTCTAAGTTCTACAAATCCAGATTGATAATTAAATCCTTGTGTTAATTTGCATAGTAAATTGATCCAACAGAGAGGTCAAATATACTTTTACACAGAAACACTGTACCTGCACTAGTGAAAGCAGATTGCAATAGTGCAAGAACAGGTTGTTTGTGTAGAAGAATGATCAAGAGGAAAACATATCTCTGCAAGGGCCCACTTATCAGACTATTAGCCATCAATCTGAAATGAAGATAGAATTTCATTCCAGCATTTAAGATTGTTTTAGTTGTGTGAAAACTCCTTTACTTGATTTACTTTCAAATTATTCTTTTACATTCCAACACTGGAGTTGCTTTGGTGTCAATTTCCTTTATGATTTTTTAATGTTTGATTTTGTAAGAATTTCCTTTAAGTAGGATTAGGAACAAGAAACGTTCATGCCACTTCTGGCATTGCCTTTAAGTTTATGAAACCCCTGAGTTGAGAATTAAGTGTTGAGGAGTTTGCTTAAGCACAATTCCTGCACCCAACACTTGTGTTTCTAAAATATTTATTATTATATTCATATGAGTATATATCTATCTATCTACCTACCTATAATATATATATATATATATATATATATATAATATATATATATATATATATATAAAGAGATATATATATGACCCTTAGATAATTGAGTCTCATAACGTAAAAGGTATACTTATTATGAACTTCCCAACACTTGGCATTTCAATTGCTACAATGATTTATATGTATATTTCTCATTTGATATCGTATTTACAATACGGTGCTCATTTCGTGTTTTGATGAGCAAAACCCACATACACAAATTTCCAACAAATATATTTTTTTGATGTCTATAGCCAACATTATATGGTTTAATGTGTTGTTTTTTATTATGTTGGAACACACCAACACTCTAACTCGAAGTGAACTCAACAAGATCACACGCAATATGGAGATATGGCTAAGACATTTCTCTCCCTCATGGAAATATTTCTATTTGTCACTTCTAATGTTCGAGATTTAATATTGATATTGAATGGTTGAGATTAGCTAAGAGAGGGTTAGGATGGCTACCCTACCTAGTCTCGGTGGTATGGACCCATAGTGTTATGATGCTTCTAGTAAAATGGAGCTCTATTTTTTTTCATTTATCAAACCATAAGGTATTCCCACCTGGTTCTCAAGGGAGAGTTGCTACAAATCACACGATGGTTTCACTTGGCCGGCCTGCTCAATCTCCTCTATGCTAGTTATGTGACTTCAGTTAACTCTCTTGTAATTATTCCATTTACATTTGTTTCCTCCATTTCTATTCAATCTAAGTCCTTTAGGTGTTCAAGCGACTACTTTAAGAATATTTCTCATATTCTATGCCAACAATTGTTGATAGCGATTACCATTTTACTTTTGCATCAAAGTTTTCACCTCACTAAAATGTGACTTTACAAGAGTTAGGGGTTTTCACACCAGCCGTTCCAAGAACTATTATGGCATCCTTCTTAGTTTACTAATAGTATATTGATATTTCCTTTTCAATTTACCTATTTATCACCAAATAAAGCTAATGTAGTAGTAGTTTACTCTTAAATGATTATATATTGTATAAAAAAATTACCAACCCTCTTCACCTCCTTCGCAGGTATGATAAAGGAATACCAATTATGTCAACTTTATAGGAAAGGTGTTTAGCAAATGGTTTCACTTCCTTATGGATTCTCTAGGTTTAGCACCATGTTCTTATTTTTCTCAATTTTTTGTCAGGTTCTTACCATTGTGAAGGCCTCGACTTTCCCTCAGTGTCATGATGATTATCAAAACCTAGTCGATGTTTATAGTTAGGTCGTATTTCGATCGTATAATTCAATTTTCGTTGTGTGGTAGATAAATGAACTATGAGGGCGATGGCACCTATTTTATCTAAATGTAAAGAAATATTGTTATTAAATTATAGTGTATCAACATGAGATTTTCCATTTGACTTTATTGTAATTTTGTATTCAAATAATTTGATGCTTTAAAGTCCCATGAGGGTTGAGGGTTGATATTAAGAATTACTTCTCTCTAGTTATTTATATAAATTTCATGCAATATGTCCTATGAATATTACTTGAGTGTTTCCTGATCAGTTTAATTTTTTATTACTCGAGTGTAGGTTCTAGGTCTAACCCTAACAATTAATTTATAAGGTGAAATTATTTTCTTATTATATATTAAAATAGTAAAACATGTTGGTTTGTGTATCTTGGGAGGTACTCTACAACCATAAATGTTGGGTTTGTGAAACTTTTGACCACAAAAGGGTTTTGTGGGTGAATCACCCAAGCAATGGGGTTTTGCACTCAATGTGTGGGAAGTGAAGAAAATAATTTTTTTAGTTATTAGTTGCATGTGGGAAACCTTAATGGAATAAGGAGACATAAGGAAATGAATGGGTGCATTGATAAAAGGAAGGAGGAAATCAATTTTCTTGGTTAGTTGGTATTTTGACCAACAATTCAAGTCAACCTAGGTATAGGAAGACTGCTTGAGGCATAACTTTTACCCTCATATTATACTACAATAAGAAGGGACCTCAAGCTATTTGAGCATCTACCGAAGTTCTTTCATCCAAGAAGAGAGATAAGTATAAGGAGTCGCAATCCTATAGGACAGATATGTAGTGAAAGGATGATGAGTTTGACATCCCTTTTGTGTATTCAGATAGGAAGAGTTAAGATATACGCTAGTAGAGTTATAAGGAAGATTTTTGTGCTTTTGTTTGTGGTGAATTTTTTGTTCTTGGAGTCCAATTATATCAGTGTTCCTAAGGTAGGGACGATCCCTTATTAGCTTCACTTGGATCTGGTCATAAGGCTCTATTGAATGGTCAAATAGTCAAGGAAGTGGCTTGTGTAATACCACACTAGCTAAGGGACAAGAAAAGTTTTTTAATGAGGATTTTTGAAATTTTTTAGGGATATTTTAGCCACATAGATTAGGGCACTCCTATAACTATTCAGAATCGCTAAAAAGAGGGTCGAAAGCTCAAAGAAAAGTGCACATAGTCATGGATTCAAGGGAAGAGGAATACATCTTAGAAAGGTATCTTGGTTGTCTTTCTAAGGTGACAAAGACTACGTGATGGAGGGTTGTTGAAGATTTTAAGAATAGTGGTTTGTATGGCCTAGTTAGGTCTTCTTCTAATCATAGAAGGCCACTCTAAAGTAAATCTAGTGTTTTTTTTGGATGTGGCCTAGATTTGTGCATAGTAAAGAGGGTTGAGATTGTAAGTTGAGAGATTGATATGCTCTCTATTATGGGATGAATTATGAGAAAGCATAATAGAGATAAGGGTTTACTTTTAGTTAGAAGAAGGAGATGTTCATGGTGTTTCAAATAATAGTTTATAGAAGAACTAGATCAGTCAAGGTGTGGAGTATGTGTGAGAAGTTTTGGAGGCCCTAAGAAAGTAACAAAAAGGGATAATTTGTCACGATAAGAGGGAAAATTTGTTGAGCCCTTGGATAAACATTATGGAATACCGAGAAGGTTAATGTATTGGAATATTTTGAAGGCCCTATAATAGTGACTATGTAGAAACCAAGACACTATGTGAAGGCAACAAAGTTATGTTCACAAACAAAGTTGTGAAAAATATCTCATGGACAACCATACAATGGGTAGAAGACCTAAGTTCTATCACCTTTGGAGCAACAAGGAGATGGATAGTGGCAGGTCTATAAGACCTCATGTACAATGATACTTTCAGAAGTCAAGGGAGTGTTAGGAGGTAGATTTGATGGATTTGTAGTTCAGGGATTTGTTGTGGAAAACCGCTGATAAGAGGGTAGATTGAGAAGAACCAATGAGCATACATATTAGTCAACCAAGATGGTTACTAGCAAGAAGATTAGTAGGAAAACGTTCTGTCATTTTGGAATAGCCAAGTATGGTTGATAGTGGTAGATTGAACAGCTAGATATGCAATTGCACTGGGTAACAAATGTGAAGGAAATGTACTCGTGAAATTTTTTCAAGTTACAAGGATTGAATGGGATAAGTAGAGTGCTCCTTCAGGAATGTAGGTGAAGTATATCTTGTTTAGGGAAGAATGAAGGTCATAGTTGTTGACACCAAGCCCTAATTGTGTCCTTGTATTAGGGTTGTATGTAAGGACCACGATCCATCCTACAATAGCCCTAAGATTATTGTATTAAAGTTTTTAATATAACATGTAGTGGGTTAAAATTTCAAAAATGTCGTGTGCATGAGATTTATTCACTATTATACGTTTTTTATTTGCAAAGTAGTGGTGTTGTGGTATTTGGGTGTGTTTTTTATTGTGATCTTAGATAAAAACCATTTTCTTGTGTTGTGGAAAAATCAACATGGTATCAGAGAAACTTTGAAGGACTAGTGGATCAAACTATACATAGTGAAGAAACTTAAAAGCATATGAGATTACTTGATCATGGAGTATATTTTTTAGCTGAGGACATGAAGTTGTGGTCTCTATAGGATATGCGGTGACATGGGCTACGAGTTATGGAGGATTGGTGGATAGCCTGGTGAGGAATATTTTTTGTGTAGCAGGTTCTAAATTGTGGACTTCCTATTATGTGTCATGGATCATTTGGACTGCTCAAGGGTTTACTTGACATGGATGAGTTAAATTTGTGTGATGGACTAGAGGATGGTAGCCTAGTATATTCATTGGATCATGATGTTTCACACATAGTATTGGAGGCATGTGCATGTGTAGCATTTTATCCAGGAGGAAGAGATTTCTTGCAGGGATAGGTTATGGTGGTGATGCATCCCATCTTTAATCATAGCTTCGAATAACCTTATAGGACATGAGATCGATAGTAGTGTGAGATAGTGGAGTTTGTGCAGACTCAGAAGGAGTTGAGCTTCAAAGGGAGATTCCCTATGGAATTTTGAACCTTCAGGTTCTGATGAGATAAGGCAGAGACACTACCGAGATAGTGTGGTTCATTTTATAGGCTATGTTGGAGTAGTGAACACCAAATATTGTTCTACTATTATTAGTGACAATGGTGGTTACTTATCTACCGAAGAATTACCTCCCTCAATAGGAGGGAGTCTTTCTTTGTGTAGCTTGTGAGGTACTCCACAGCCGTAGATTTTCAGAGTGTGAGACATTTGACCACAAAATGGTTTTGTGGGTGAAGTACACAAGTGATGGGGTTTTATACCCAAGGTGTTGGTGTGAAACAAAGTGAAGAAACTACTTGTTTAATCATTGCTTGCATGTGTGTAACCTTAATGGAATAAGGAGGCCTAAGGAAACCAATGGGTGTATTGATCAAATGCAAGAGGAATTTATTTTTCTTGGTTAGTTAGGGTTTTGATTAGAAATTGAAGTCAGCATAGGCTTGAATAGACCCATTGAGAGCTAATGCTCACCCTCATAGAAAAAAATAAGGACAAGATACCTCAAACCCTTTGTGCATTCATCCAAGTGCTTTTATCTGAGAGGAGAGGCACGTCTAAGGAGCTAGAGTCCTATAGGAAAATTTATGAGGTGAAAGTAGGATGAGTTTGACATTGTTCTTGTTCATTTGGATAGGACGAGTTAGGGTAGATGCTAGTAGAGTTATAAGGCATATTTTCATTCATTTGTTTGTGGTGAATTCTATATTCTTATAGGTTGCATATGACAGTATTCCTAAGGTGGGCTTGTGCCCTTGTTAAGGTCACTTAGAGAGGGGCATGAGGTTGTTTTGAAGGCTCGAGTAATCAACCAGGTGGCAAGTGTAAGACTACACTAGTTAAGGGACAATTAAAGGGATATAATGGTTATTTTCCAAGGTTTTGAGGGAGAGTTTGGAAAGGAAAATAGGGCACTCTTGTAATTATTTAGGAGCCATGAAACGAGGGCCAAAACCTGAGTGAAAAGTGTATACATCTATAGAGTGTAGGGAAGAAGAAGATGTCCTAGAAAGGTATGATTCTTGTCTTTATAAGGTGACGAAGGTTGCGTGGTGGAAGCTTGTTCAAGGTTTGCACATCAATTGTTTGCATGCCCTAGTTAGGGTGTATTCTTTTGATACAAAGGAAACCTAAAGTTTGTCCAGAGTTCTATTTGGATGAAGCCTATCTCATTGTATACTAAGGAAGGCTAAGGCCCTAAGTTGAGTGGTTGATATACTCTATGTTGTGGGCATAGTTATGAGTAGGAACAATAGAGGGGAGAGTTTAATTTGAGTTGGAAGAAGGGGCTTCTCATGGTGTTTTGAATAATAGTGCATGGAAACCTTAGGTCAATCAAGGTGTTGACTATTTGTGGGTCGTGTTGACAGTATTGGACTCGCCAACATTCAGCAACTCTCCCTGATATGAAGTCACAACTAGACCTCACACCATTTGGTGTAGGAGTCCCATCTATTACGATGGCCCAGTTTCCATTATCTTAAAGATATGCCTTATCCCTTGTTTCTCATCACATTAGAGTGGTATACTTAGTCTTGAACCATCAATGTCTGTGTGCCTAGTGAGTGCTTAGCTTCTCTTGTGTCAAATTTCCTTCAATGCAAAGTAAGATGATGAATGTGAGTCTCAAGTCGAAAGGTAATAATCCCAACTTAGTTAGAGACACACAACATAATAGGATCTGTGCAGCTTCTGGTGGAGTAGTCCACACAGACGCAAAATTCACAAACACAAGGTGAATAGATAGTACATACAACACCAAGCTAAATAGTCCATATGAGAGCGATGATCGTTATAAAAAGTTTACAAGAATGAGTCTGTCTAGTATCTGACAGAGTAGTCCACATGGGAAAGATAGTGAGAAAAATTGATACAACACATTTCAAATAGTATGTGCACTAAGGCAACTGAAATAGTTCAACTATATTTGTACAAGTTAAATTAACATGCATTACAAGCGTCCAAAGAATAGTATCACAAATGAATATAATACATGTGTAAAAACATTTTGGCATGTTAATAGGTTTCTGAATTAAATGAAATTTCGAAGACACATTCGTACACCATGCATTACTAACCCCGATAATAGGGTGTTGGAGCCACTGCTCACTCCTTAAAGAAAATGCCACGGAATCTCAAGGCTATGTGGGAGGAGCCAAGGGAAAAAGTCTTTTGCATGTACAAATGAGGGGTATATGTAGGCAAGGGTGAAACTCACCCTTTCAACTCTCCAACTTCCCTCATGACTGTTCAACTTACATTACTCTTCGACTTACATGACTCTTTAACTCTATCTATGGGTCTCTTCAACTTCCATGTTACATTACATTGATTACACAAGTATGACCCAAAATAGTGATGTGGCCGAGGCAACACATGGCACAAATCAACATGACCCAACTAGTATGAATATGTTGGTTGTGTTGTTTGTATTGAGTTGTTGTGTTGTTGAGTGATGAGTGTTCCCATGGTGTACCATAGCTTCACCTCTGCATGGCAAAGTGCATAGAGTCTTCAATGGTCTTGGTGTTCACTTTATGGTTCATACATGTGCACATATCTTCTTCACTTTCTACTTGGTATGCTTCTCATGTTCATCCAACTGTGAGAAAGCCTTCTAGAATGTGCTCCCTATTCATCCCATTCGTCATCGTGCGATGTCTCATCCATGTACATGTATTTTCAATCACTCGTGATGAGATGACATCAAATCCAAAAATACCCTTGTCTACCATGATGCATTGTCTTTCATTTCCAGTTGCAGGAGATTGGGAGAGAGGACAAGGCTTTGAAATAGTGCAGAGCACATGTCAATTCGAGATGCGAGGCTTAGGGCCACTATCAGGAAAAACAACACAAAGTTCACTGAGGGGCTCTCTTGAGCTTTCTAGGATAATAGTGACATCTGTGGGATCTACCTCAACTAGCAGGTAGAACTGTGCAACTTTTATGGGCAAGGCAGTGCACGTAGCAGGAGGCACTTACAACGAAAACTACTTAGATTTTTAGAGGAGGTCGAGATTGGGCTACGAGATATTGCTAGATATAACTGGATAGATCTCGGATGCAGTCATGTAGGATATGTCTACATAGTTTTGAGGCTGAACGAGGTTTCAGGCAGCAAATGGAATGTCCAGGAAAATTTTCCAATTTTCATAGGGAGTGGTACGTAAGCCGACAAGAGGACTTATTGACAAAACTGCACAATTTCCAGAGATAGTGCATTGATAGGAACTAGGTTCCTGTCCCTCTTGTCTATGCAGCTTCTTCAAGTAGTGCAAGCATATAGGCTGGCATCTTCTAGGTAATTTTGCGGATGAGTGAAACCCTGGTTCACTATGTAAGTCAAATTATCTAGTTGACCAGTGGGAGGCTTGTTAGATAGGCTTGCAGGAAGAATAGACTAAGATGGCTTCTTTGGAAACTTCTACATTGTTCTAGGTGATAGTCAGTTAGGTTGATTATAATATTGAATAGTGCAAACTTCCACGAAGGTAGCCTCAAGCTCTATGTCATTCTAGGAAACAATGCTTGGTCACTGAGGGATGGGACTGCATAGTGTAGCTCAGTGGGGGTCTAACTGATGGAGGGTGGTAGTCAATGAACTTATCTATACATGTCCTTGTCAACACACACTCAACATAACTCATCGATAAGACACATCAAACCAACAAGACAACATGCTCAGTGTGATTGACTGAAGGGTTTGAGTGACAAGTGTGACACTTGAGATAGATCATTGAACGCTTGTGGTGACACTTGCGCAACATTGCATACAATTTCATGTGTGTGTTCGACTAATGTTTGCATAGCGAACAAAATTTTTACACACAAAGATAGACCTTGAACATCACCAGAACAAGGTTGCAAGCATGACATAGGAATCAGCATGCCAATGATGACAGATGGTCAAACAAGAGAAAAGGATGCAAGACATGTAGAGGAAACCCATGAAATGAATTTTTTGTTTGTGCACATGCATGTTGCTGAAGGCATGATGATATGGCACTAACAAGCAATCCTAGAAACTCAACTAAGAGGTATACATCGAAGGGTGTTTTTTACTTACCATACTTACCATCAAGATAATCATGCATCTGACGAATTTTGCATGTAGTCCTGACCTTTACCGTCACTTAGTCTCTTGGTCCATCTCCTCTCCTTGGGATTATCTTAACATGTCATATTTTCTAGTTTTTACAGAGAGATAGATCAATGTTCTTTCAAGGGCAAGTGACTATTGCTAGAATGAGGCCCTGGGAGGTCCATTTGTGCAAATTCTACATGGAAGATAAAGAGAGAAGCTTGGACAATATGACACAGTTTTAGGGCACAAGACACTGTTCTAGGATGGGCATCCTAAGAGGACACCTCTACCAATTTTTTGAATGCAGGGCAATCAGACTACTCTGTGCATTTCTAGAGAGCACTATTGGGTGGGTAGGTGAGGGACAACACTTAGCAGTTTTTGAAGAAAATGGGTTTCTCCTAGAGGAAGGATGGTGGAGGAACTACACTAGAGGAAACCACTATGCAGTTTTGGATGCCAATGGGGGTCGAGGACTCTACACACTGTGGAGTTCCAACAAGCAAGGGTGGAATTTTGAGGTTTGCAGAAGCAAAGTGCATAGTTTTGGGAAGTTGGATGAATCTAGGTTGCTTGGTAAAATGGCTAAGTGTGAGATCAGTGAAACATATGTAAACATTTATAATACTTGACTTTGATCATACACGAATAGTTAGTGATGCAACATAGACTATCCAGAATGTATAAACATGCTCTGGCTGATCCACAACCTTGGCGACACATGTCTATGTGATGAAAGAAACTCATGCACACATGCTTTCCCTTAAAGCAAAACAACATTCCCTTTACATGACAAACAACAATCCTTATGCCCAAAGATGAGACATGTTGCATAAATATTAGAACATGAACAAATCTTAAGATCAAGGAGGGGAAGGTTCAGATCATCAACTTACCAATAAGTGATCAAGGACGATTAATCACAAGATCTAAGGTACGCTCCAAAATTTGCATGCGAGAAAATTCTTTTTAGGGAATGTTGTCACTGCTACAACATTGGCGACACTCTACTAGAACTACAGCTCTGTGTATGGACCTTGTTTCGTGAAAAGTGAGTCTAACCTTTCTGGAAGTATTGTTCATTTCTTTGATCGTTATGGCTTCCACACTAGCTTGTCTAAAAGATGTAGTCCCTACCATTCTCTTGATCGGTAAACACACATTCCAATCCAATTCAACCTAGTTTTTTTTATTGGGGATGATGGGTATATTGATGCACAAGTAATATAGTTGTCATAGTTTAAGTTTCATCTTTGGTGTAGCTCCATTACCAGCAGGCCTAGACAATACCCTAAATGAATCATGGAGGAACACAAGAATTGATCTGGTGCCTATGAGCCCAATCAATACCCCAGTGGAGTCACTTACATCACCTCTTTACGCCAGAAGCCTTTCTCTTCTTTTGCCTTATTCATTTTTTTATTCTTTCATTTTTTCAAAGAACTATGCATAGGCACTTAGTTATTTTAGAGGAATAAGAGGGATCCCAACTTATTGACACCAAAAGAGGTTCTTTCGTCAGAGAACTATGTTATATATACCTCTGACATACTTCTTAAGGTTTCCCCCCTAACCTTACTCTACTTCACTGAGCTGACAAGGGTTAACCCAAAAGAATCGATTAGAGTAGGTAGTATTGGCTAATAGTACAAGTTTTGTGTCTTCACCAAGACTCACTCTAAACATAGCATATTTTCTATCACTAAATCATCGACTGGAGGAAACAAGCTCTTCATAAATAGAGAGGACAAGAGATAATAGATGTTGATAGTTGTACAAGTCCTCTAGATTTTTTGGGCTTCTCTCGAGAGACAAACACGGTTTCATGTAAGCCTAACCTATGGACATGAGAAAGAAAAGAAATAAAAAAAGAAGAAGTAAAGAGAAAAAAAAAAAAAAAGTAAGAAAAGAAAGAAAGCAAGCAAACCAAACCAAGTTAGCAAGAAAAAATACATGAAAACTAGAAAGAAAAGAAAAGCAAGAAGAAAAGACTACTCCTACTCCTACGCTAAATAGTGCATGGGCCTACTCATGTGAAGTAATATTTCCTATGAGACTACTGATGCATTGGCTGGCCCATATTGGCAAAGGCATGAAAAATATGCATGCAAACTAGTGAACAAGAAATATTGTTCAGCGAAGACCAACACACTCTATGTTCTAAGACATCCACAAAAAGGAAAATACTAAATGCACAAGACAAACATGTTGTCGACTTCAAATGGCGTTGTGACACATTGCATGTAGATGATAAGCATGCGCCCTCTCTTGACTATGAAAGACAAGAAAAAATGAGAAAGAGAGACAAAATGAGAAAGAGAAAATGAGAAAGACTATGAAAGTGTGCTTTTTGTGTGATTCCTCCAATGCATGAGCAATGGGTTCATGTGATTCAAGTGGCGGAAGCAAAATTTTTGTATTGGATTGATATTCAATGCATACAGATGAGTGATGAGGAGACTTGGGTGTTTCAAAAAATTTCTAATTAGTAGTGGAACTAGCCTTAGGAGAGCGACAACCTAGCATAACCATCAGCTCAAAGTGCCTCAATAGTCTGTGGGGCTTCCACTTCGTCAATAGATATAGTGTTGGAGACCAGTGGCTTAGGAATATTAACATTAAGTGAATCAACATCACAATGAAATGAAGAAGTACATAGATCACAACAACCATGATAAAAAAATTTGGGATTTTCATTGGCATCCTCATGACCTGATTAATCATGTAGTGGGATTGACAAGAAACAAGGAAGTTTACCCTCTGTGTTTTCAAAAATGACAGATGGCAGATGGGATAGATTTTTAGACGAGGATGTGTCCTCTCCACAATGTAATGAGATGTTGACATCTGGTGTGTCTTGTGAATGATAGAAAGTACAAAAATCTACAGATGACATTTCAAAGGGAAAATCAAAACTTGCAGAATCATAAGAGATGTTAAGATAGAGTGGATGAGGTACAGATGGAAGGCAATCATCCTTCTCCATGGGTTCTTCTTCAAATGCCTACACACACTCATCATGAATGATAGTGCAGGTTGGTTGCACAACACCAACTTTGTTGATAACTTGATCCTCGTTCATAACAAGTGTGGAGTCTAGAATAGAAGAACACAATACAGTACAATCCATAGGATCAATGGAACGTGGAGATGGAGGTTGAGGGAATGAATCCACGTGATAGCCAATAGGATTACAAGCCAAATCTGTGCAAACATTGAGAGCAGTTGAGGTGGGAGGATGTGAGAGTTCAACAAATGTGCACGCACCTTCTCCCACCTCACACTTTGGAGCTATAACTATTTGAAGAGAAGAGGATGCACAATCACTTGTGACAGTGACCTCATCCATTTTAGATTTGGCATCTCTAATACTGAGGTATGCTGAGAGGGGTTTGAATGATTCCAATAATTTTAAATTTTTCAAAGATGTAAAGAAGATAGTTAACTCTTCCATCGAGGAATTCCCAATTAATTTCATCTTCAGGAAATCAGTACGAAAGATTACAAAAGTGTGTGTGAAATTTCGCAACCGATTCATCAGGTGCTTTTTCGTAATTGTAGAATTTATTTATTTAGTGCTTCATGGTCAAAATGATGGAAATCATGGTCAATATTTACAATCAAATGAGTGAGAGAGTATATATAGTTCTTGGGCAATGTGGCACACCATAGTAGTGGGTGCCCTCAAAGTGTGTATATGAACAGGGAGTATTTCACATAACCTTCATGGATTTTATACTCATGACACGTAGCTATAAGGGTCATTTTGTGTTCAAGCTAGGCCATTATGCCTTCACATTCATATGTGTGTTGTGGCAAGGAATTCTAGAGATCCTCATATATTTCAAATTTGTTTCCATAAGACATACACTTTGGAGGAAGAATTATATGATTAGTGATGATAAGTATGCCAAGATTCAAAATAGACGTGAGGACTTAGCTTGTCAATTGGCCCTCCTTCTAGCACCAGAAATGTTGACGGTGCTGGAAACACCAACATTAAGGGGATCTCCCTGGTATGAAGTCCCAACTAGACCTCAGAGCATTTCTTGTAGGAGTCCCATCTATTACGATGGCCCAGTTTCCATTATCTTAAAGATATGCCTTATCTCTTTCTTTTCAGTAGATGAGAGTGGTATACTTAGTCTTCAAACAATGAGGTTCATGTGCCTTGTTAGTGTGCCTTGTGTCAAAGTTATTTCATTCCAGAGGGAGAGGGTTAAATTGAGTCACAAGTAGAATGGGAATAGTCCCAACTTAGTTAGAAATGCATAACGCAACAAGATTTTTGTAGCTTTTGACGGAGTAGTCCACATGGATGCAGCAGTCACAAACACAAGATCAAGATATAACATATACAACACTGAGTGGAATAGTCCACGCAAGTCCGACGATCATAATAACAAGTTCACAAGAATGAGCCTGTCGATTGTCTGGCGGAGTAGTCCACACTGGAGAGACAATGATAACAATTGATACAACACATTTACAATAGCATAAGCACTAAAAAAACTGAAATATTTAAACTATCATAATACGAGTTAAAGCAACATGCATTACAAGCATCCAAAGAATAGTCTTACAAATGAATACAATACATGTGCCAAAACATGTTGACCTATTAATAGGCTTCTGAACTAAGTGAAAGTTCCAAGACACATCCATACACCATACATCACTAACCTTGATAGTGGGGCATTGGAGCCACTGCTCGCTCCTCAAGGGAAAGACTACAAACTCTCAAGGCTATATGGAAGGAGCTAAGGTGAAAAGTATTTTGTGTGTACAAATGAAGGGTATTTATAGCCAAGGGTGAAACTCACCCTTATGAATCTTTGACTTCCTTCATGACCATTCAACTTACATGACTCTTTAACTTCATTCATGTGTCTATTCCACTTCCACGTCACATTACATTGATTACACAAGTATGAACCAAAATAGTGATGTGGCTAAGGTGACTCATGACACAAATCGACATGACCCTACTAGTATGCATACGCTATTTTTGTTGTTTGTGTCGAGTTGTTGTGCTACTAAGTGATGAGTGTCTCGTGGTGTACCATAGCTTCACCTTCGCATGGAAATGTGCACAGAGTCTTCAATGGTCGTAGTGTTTTCTTGATGATTCATGCATGTGTATGTGTCTCCTTCGCTTGCTACTTTGTATTCTCTTGGTGTTCCTCTAACAGCGAAAAAGTATTCTAACATGTGCTTCTTCTTCATACCATTCGTTGTAACACCACGTCTCATCCATGTACCTGTCTCTCTAATCACTCATGATGAGGCAAAATTCAATCCATAAATCCCCTAGTCTACCATGATGCATTGTCTTTCATTTTTGGGTGTAGGTGATGGGACAGAGGACAAGGCTCTGAAACAACGCATCATGGTAGACTATCAGGAAAAACTACATAGAGGTCAGTAAGAGGTTGGGTTCAATAGTCTGGGACAACAACGACATCTGAGGGATCTGGCTCAACTAGAGGCAGAACTCCATAATTGTTTCGGGGAAGGCATTGCATGCAGGAGGAGGCACTGGTAGTGAAAACTACATAGATTTTCAAAGGAGGCCTGGATGGGGGTGTAGGAGCTTACTCGGCAAAACTTTTCATATCTAGGAGGAGGTCATGCAGGACATGTCTGCATAGTTTCTGGGCTGAGTGGGGTGTTGGGTAGCAAGTGGACTATCCATGAAACCTGCACAATTTTAGGAGTGGCGAGCAGGCCGATAGGGGGACTGACTGATAAAACTTCACAATTTCCAGAGACAGTGCAGTGACAGGCCTTGGTTGCTTATCCCTCTTGTCTTCACAATTTCTCTAGGTAGTGAAATTAGGTAGGTTAGTAGTGTCTACAAAAATTTTGGGATGAGTACAGCCCTGGGTCACTTCTTAAGTCAAATTCTCTAGTTCACCAATGGAAGGGTTGATATATAGGTTTGTATGAAATGCAGAATGAGATAACTTCTTGGGAAACTTCTATGCTATTCTGGGTGAAAGATAGACAAGTTCATTCCAAGACTACATAGTGCAGATTGCCTGGAAGGAAATCTCAAGCTCTGCGTGGTTCTTGGCAATAGTTCTTGGTCATTATGGGCTGAGACTACGTAGTGCAACTCAGTGGAGGTCTGACTGATGAAGGCTAGTTCAATCAATATTTCTTTGACTAAATGGTTAAGTGTGTGAGTGAGTGAACTCATGTATACATGACCTTGTGAACACACACTCAACATGACTCACCGACAGGACACATCAAACCAACAAGACAACATGCTCAGTGTGACTAACTGAAGGGTCCGAGTGACAAGTGCGACACTTGAGATAGATAATTGAATGACTGTGGCACCACTTCGACAACGTTACATACAACTTTGTGCGTGAGTGTGACTAATGTTTACATGGCGAATAGAACTTTTACATACAAAGACAAACCTTGAGCATCACCGGGAAAAGGTTGCATGCATGACAAAGCAATTAACATGTTGAAGATGACAGTTCGTCAAAGAAGCGAAAAGGAAGCAAGACATGTAGAAGAAACCTGTGAAAGGATATTCGTGTTTTCACTCATGCAATTTATTTAAGGCATGATGATATTACACTCACAAGCAATCCTACAAACTCAACTAAGAGGTGTACTTCAAAGGGTGTTCTTTACTTAGCATACTTTCCCTCGAGGTGATCATACATCAGACGCAATTTAGATTTGGCCCTGACATTTACCATCACTTAGTCTCTTGGTGCTTCTCCTCAACTCCTCAGGATTGATCTCAGCATGTCACATTTGCCTATTGTCAATGAGAGATAGATCAATGTTGTTTTAGTGGGAAGTGATTCTTGCTAGAATGAGGCCCTAGGAGGCCCATCTGTGTAGTCTCTGCATGCAAGACAGAGACTGTAGCTTGAAAAATATTGTGTAGTTTTGAGGCACATGACACTGCTATGGGATAGGGGTTGTGGGAAGATACATCTTTGCAATTTTGAATTCAGGGTAGCCAAACTGCTTTGTGCATTTCTGGAGAGAAGTTTTTGTCAAGGAACTGAGGGATAACACTACATCGTTTTTTAAGATAGTGGGTTTTGGCTGGAGGAAGAGAATTGGAGGAAACCACTATGAATTTTTGGATGCCAAGGGAGGCTCATGTCTCTACACATTGTGGAGTTCTAGTAGGCAAGGGAGGAATCTTGAGGGTTGCAGAAGAAAAGTGCACGGTTTCAGGAAGCTAGATGAGGCTAGGTTGCTCAGGAGAATGGCTAGGTGTGAGATCAATGAAACATATGTAAAAATATGTAAGACTTGACTGTGATTGCATACGAACACTTAGTGATGCTAAATAGACCATTTAAAATACATAAAAATACTCTTCTTAATGAAACAATCTTCGTAACAAGAGTGCATGAAGTGAGTGTGAAACATGTCTATGTGATGATAGAAACTTATGTTCACATGATTTCCCTTGAAGCAAAAAACCATTCCATTTACATGACAAACACCAATCGATATGCCCAAATATCACACATGTTGGATAAAGATGAGAACATGAAAAAATATTAAGAGCAAGAAGGGGAAGCTTGATATCATCATCTTACCAATAGGTGACCAATGACGATCGATCGTTGGATTGAAGGCAGGCTCTAAAATTTGCATGCAAGACAAAATTTTGGAGGAAATATTGTAGCCGCTACAACATGTCGTTTTTGAGGCCCTGATTGTATTGAATTGTCATAGTAAGAGTGAAAAATTAATGGGCCCTAGGATCAAAATTCAGGAGTATCTAGAAGGTTAACATGTGGGTAGACCTATAAGACCCTTATGCTAGTTATAGTGGATCATCCAAGGCTTTGTTTGAAGGCAATGAAGGTTCACAAACAAAGTTATGAATAATATTTATCGTGGGAAGGTATCTAGAGGATAGAAGACCTAAGTTTTTTCACCTTTGGAGTAGAAAGGAGATGGATAGTGAGTAGATTTAGGGTCACTCACGTACAATGATTCTTGGAATAGTGAAGGGACTATTAGGAGGCATATTTTGTGGACCTCTAGTTCAAGGGTTTGGTGTGGTAAATCATTGATAATAGGGTAGATCTAGAAGACCCAATAAGCATACATCTTGGTGGAGAATGAGGGATTCTATTGGGTAGATAAGTGGTCCAAAGATCAATCATCTTTCAGCAGCCAAGAGTTATTGATAGTGGTAGGTTGGAAAACTAGAGATATAGTTGCAGTGATAAGAAAATGGGTAGCCAATGTACCTATGAGATTTGTTCAAGGTACAATGAATGAAAGGGTTGAGTAGAGAATTCCATTAGCAAGTAGGTCAAGTGTATCTTGTTCACGGAGTATAGGTGGTCATAGTTGTTGACATGAAGCCCTAGTTCAATATCCTTGTATCAGGGTTGTATGTAAGGGTCGTGATCCATGATACAGGAGCAATAAGACTATTGTATTAAATTTGTAATATAACATGTGGTGGGTTAAAAGTAAAAAATTGTCATGTGCACAAGATTGATTCATTGCTATATGTTTTCCATTGTGCAAGGTAGAGATGTTATGAATTTTGAGCATTTTTTTTATCATGATCATAGACTCAAACTCAATCCTTGAGTGCCATGGAAAAATCATGAAGACACATATACTCAAATACCAATTTATCATTGGATTCTCTTAGTAGTTTATGTGCCAATGAACCAGTCAATAGTTCTTCGCTTCTTAGTTTTATTTTATATGTTCATATATTTTTTTTTGGCATAATCCTCACTAACCATTTAGTTCCCTTTTTATTTCATTTAAATATATTTTGATTCTTCTCCTTTTATTATGTAGAAATATTATGTTTCTAATAGCGTATATTGAAAGACAATTACTTTCTTATTTATCTAGATTTAGTCTTTTCAATTTTTTTGTCTATTTTAATGACCCTCTACATATAATTATATGAATATGTATGTCTATTCGAGAAACCTAATGGACCCCTATAATGAGGGACTAGTATTGGTTCTCTCAGTCCTAACCCTCCTTTTTTGAGACTATGCATGTTAGACTCGAGGATAAGTTATGTATCCTCACAGTCTACACTTTAACTTCTTCATCCCACGTGGCTTATCATCTTTGCTTAATAATTATATATGTATATGTACGTGTATATGTCTACAACTTCCATTGTTTCATTTACCATAGATTTAGAGTACAATTTTCATCAAACATTATATTTACATTCCAAGAACCTCTCTTAAAGATATATTTAATCAACCCTGTGTGTTTTTAATTAGGTTTTTAGTTACTCGGAAATTCTTCATAGAGTTTTTGGGACATTTTGACCTTTATCCAAACGACTACTATCCTTGTAACTATGCACCCTTTTGTCATCTAGAAAACATAGTCACTCTATAACAAAAAAATAACTGAAACTTTACATTTAAGTTCAATCACAATAAATTTCTATCCATACATACACATGTATCAATTACTAACATGTACACTAGTCCTCTACTATTCCATTTCCATATTTTCCAAAATTCATAGTTCTAATGCTTACTACCTTATTAGACATTATACTTATATAAATCCTTCTAGGAATGAGCCAAGGGATTCCAGTCCCACCTAACCTTGAAACAACTTCTCTTGTTAGTTCCTCCCGAGCTTTCATCTATCTATTAGGGAAAACTATGCAAATATTTGTACCAAATTTCACCTCCAGAGCCCTTAGGAGCATCCTGCTAACTTTATGGGTTCAAATAGTCTTTGTCTGCGATTTGTAGTGTTTCCACAGGTATCTATATTTATATCCCACAATTGCTTTTACATAATCCACCATATGGCATTTCTCTCTAGGCATATATAAACTTCCTATGGTCTACATATATGTCTTGTTGTTATTTTCTTTTTTGCATAAAGCTTTCCAAAAGAAGAATAATGAAAGGAGGATTTTTTTCTCTTTTTTGTCCACCCCCCCCCTCCCCAAGGCATAACTAAATTCAATTTTTTTACTAGACAATTACATGTTAATCCCTCATGTTAGCCGTTAACGCATTCTTGATAGGATTACCATACAAATAAATAATTCATTTTTCCTTATTAAAATAATATTCACATCAACATATTTATCATATGTCATTTAATTTTTCTAGCTAATAATTAAATGAAACACTATCAACCTTTGTCAACTATGATCCACTGTAGTCAACCATGATTAACCATTGTTATCCATAGTCATTTATTGTTAATCAGACATTGATAACATTTATTTATTGTCAACTGCAACATTGTTTATTGTTCATCGCATTGTGATATGATTGGATATATTTTAATTATTAATGTTTTATCTTTTTGATGACATTTCCATGTGGTTCATTATCCATCACACTGTGATGTTTTTTTTATCTCATTATAATTTTGTTTGTTGTTCATAATGTTGTGATGTAATTTTTTTTTACAATTTTGATGTCCCTTGTCATTCTGAACATTAGACAATCATTTCTTTTTAATCACATTACAACATTGTTTGTTGTTCATCACATTAGGACATCACAATGTGATATTAATTGTTTTTCACTACACTATTTTCAACAAACTCTAACATGGATTTTGTTTGTGACAGGACAAAAATAATTTTATTTGTTATTGTTTGACTATAAATGATTTTGGTTTTCCTTGGTTAACCATGATTCCCATGCAGACTATAGTTGTCTATGATACCCACTCTATCTATGGTTGACCATCATGAGTATGTGATGCAACAAAACTGCATCCTGAAATCAATACGCAATCGTATGGGTTATGTCCCCACAAAACTAGTTAATTTTTTTACTGTTCGACAGTCTCATTCTAGTGGCCGAAATTTCTTCCACCGCATGTCACCGTGTCATACATCACATTATTGTCATGATGACAGAAATCGGATATATGTTAAACAAAATATACACATACATTCAAACTTAAGAATTCAACAGGGTTGCATGCATAGGATTAAACAAATAAAAAACACGTGTTTTTTTCCATTTCATTCGATCTCAAATTGCATACAAAGGCGCACATGCCTTGACCGTCTCCTTGCCTAATTTACATTACATTCCGACCTCCCATCACAACGCACAGGTTCACAATTTATAGGAATAACTACAAAATCATGGATCATTCTAGATCCATGATATTCTACTAAGATCGTTCAATCGCTCCCTACAATTTATTAGTAATTTTGCATGATCCCTCGAGGATCTCAACAATCCAAATTATGAGAAATTTCATATGCATGTCCACGAGGAACTAATCCTCTTACAAATGACGTGGGTCCTTCAGAGAGAAAAACTATATATTCGTGATGAAATATCATCTTTTAATTCTGAATTTCTCATTCCCAGAAACTCATTTTGCCTTCTAGTGTATAGTCAAAATTTCAATTTTGACTTGGGTATGTTCTCCGTGCATCAGTAGGTTGACCTTCTTAATCCATGAAAACAATCATGTTTTCCCAATCAATTGAAAGTCATTTGTTTGTTGATCACATCATGGAAATCAAATTGTTATTCATCACATCATAAAGAACATTGTTATTCGGCATACTTCTGACTATCGTTGTTATTTGTTACATTGGGATTAATAGTAATATATTTCAAGCAATAAAATTTAAAGTGAACCCACAGTAACATTGTCTAAAATAAAAGTAAATTAATATTAAAGTTAATTACTATGCGAAAGCACCAATGGTTAATTTTTATAAGTTATAAATTATCGATAGCGCTATAATGTTATACAAAAATTGATACTTAAAAACATAAATATGGTATAAATTTTATATAATATATGAAATATTAAATACTAAATTTGTAATATAAATATATTAAAGTTATAAACTTTAATCACTGTGGTAATCTGTATGTTAATGTTGACTATTGGCATGATGTCTATGGTTGACCATGCACATGTTGAATATGACAATTATGGTTGAAGATCATGCTTATGGTCATGTTGGGCATGATCCTTATTGTTGAATATGGCTATGTTGAACATAATGCCTATGGTGGACTATGGATGAACAAGATTCTCATCTTGATTATGATTTACCATGCCAACCCCAATGAACCATAGGAAACAAAACTTAATCAGGCTTAATATGGTTGAGTATGATTGACTCTCATTTGTTAGTATTTACCTATAAATAGACGTTGATTCCCATGGTGATTATGGTTCACCATGACAATAATTTTGACAATGGTTGACTACGATGGTGATGTTTAGTATGGTTGACCATGTTAACCACAGCCAGTCATAACCTACAAGTATAGTTCATATGTTATCAATATGTTAATGTGTAAATTAATGTATTAATGTCTTATTAATAAGTTAATGTATAAGGTTATTGATCGATTTATTACTAATGTACTAATGTGTTTGAAAAATGTGTAGATTAATATAGTAGTAATGTCCATGATTATTGGTTTTTTGACATTTTAATATTTTGTTAAATGAGATAATTCATGGTTATTCATCAAAGCTTTTCCTTTTACTTCTTATTCCAAATTGGTTTTTTTTCTTTCCTTAATATCATTTATGTCATGACCATATAACAATATATATTTACATATTTATTATAAAAATACACATTATTTAATTATGTGTAAATTAATATATTAATCAATAAAAAATGTATTATTATATTTAAATATTAGCTTTAAATTACATGACTGTATTTTTTTTAGTTCGATAAAAAAATTATTCTCTTTGAAAGTGAGATTTACATGCATAAGCTAGTGATGTTAAGCTAACCATTCACTAAGGGGATCATACCATTTCCAAAAGCACACTCTTCTCAGATGGACTAGTGATATCATTCTTTACAAAATCTCTAGAGAGTGTAAATAAAAAGTTGGCTAGACTAGCCTAGAGAGAACTATGTCATTCATCAACAAAAGGAGTAAGAGCACAACGTAAGTCTAAGGGTCAGAATCCATAGAAGCCACCTAAATTGGTTCATTTGTGTTTTCGGGGGTGCTACCAACATGTGTATTAATCACATAAGATGCTTGATGTGAAATAGATTTTGATTAGTGTCTTGAAGGTGCCTGTCGAGGTTCTCTAGGTAGCATACAAGGTCATGCTTGTGCTTTGTATGGTCTAGCAAAATTTGTCCAAGTAAGAAAGTTAGATACCAATACAAATCAATAGTATGCATACATTTGTTATAGACATTTTTGGGCACTTCAACCCCAATCATAAATGTCCATAAACTAAGGGCTCCTAAGCCCCTAAAAGTGTTGCTTCACTGCCTAAAGGAACAGGGTCAGCTGATTACATCATCTCCCAAAAGTTCTCCACTAAAAATTGCTCATAAATGGTCAAAACTAGACCATACTGAAAACCTAATGTAGAGGGTGCGATGCATATCACCGTACCAGTGTACAAGGTGCTATACATACTAAATTGCTCCTCTATAGGGTGCGATGGTCAGGAATGGACAAATGGTAGGGACAAAATGCGAGGTGGAAGATCATGGAATCTTCCAGAAGCTTCCCCTCTGACACTTGCCTCTCTGTTTTCGA